>KZ877380.1:16687-29383 GCA_003456935.1 Machilis hrabei
TTGACTGTATAAAACTTTACATACCATTTCTAGATAATACTTAATTCTGTATCCATCCCATTTTATATAAAATATATGCTCTCTCTCATTCACACATTCATACACACATATATGCACAAGGAGCTACAATTTCACTTTTCTTGCAGGTACCTGTTTTGACTAAGCAGTGATTCTGCAACTTTGCAAATCTTAGAGCCATTAACCCATTCTACAGGCTAGTACATGATGTTTAAGAAGTTTTTTCAGGGTTTGTGCAACACTTCATGTGATGTTCTGTTACCTATCAGTAAGATAAAATATTTGTACATCATGTACAAAAGTTACAAAAATACAAATCCTTTTAATTTGTACAATATTATTACCACCATATATTTAAAGCACTAAAAATGCAATATAAAAGCTTCTGCAACTGCAGGAACTTTTATGATTCACAGTAACCATGTATACAATCTAAAGTGCATTTGATAAAATTGAGAGTGGGTCACTAAAAAGTGCCACTTTACAACACGTGGTGTAATTTCCTTAATATTAACTGCATGCAAATGATTTTAAAAAATAGCACTTTTTTAAAAAACAGCAATGAACTCCATTTTCAGAGTGGAACATAACCAACAAACTAATTGCAAACATGTTATGATCTGGGTTTATTGACGGTTAGTAACAGACAATACTGTAACACGTTTTCATATGCTCATGCAAGGCAATTTCAACATTTTGTTGTAGGTGCTAACAGGCTCCTTTTTTTAAAAGACAAGACAGCCCTTCCTAGCAAATATTTACAACATCATTTTTGTATAAAAACATCTTCTGACCCAAGCATGTTTGATATAATGAAGTTTTATTGTACATGCAAATGGGCATAACCAATAACACATTATATACTGGATATAGCTGCTGGGTAAAAAGCCGTTTCTCGAGGGATTCATGGACCTGCACAAAACGGAGAAGGTAATAACTGTACGAGAATATCAGTGAGTCTAGCAAAAACACATTTGAAAAGTCCCAATATTTTCCTTTTTAACAGGAATTTTTCCAGCATGATTTCCAAGCAAAACATTACGTACATGTTTGGTGACCATAAGAGTTCTAGCATACTCACAAAATGCACCTTTCTAACTCATTTTTGTCAGCCGAATATATCGAGCAAACCCATAGTGTACCAAATGCAAACATTACCAAATTTTCTATTCAAGATATACGACATTCATGTTTGTTTTTAAAAACTGCCAGACCACAGTGAAAAAAAAAATTACATAATCTCGTAAAAAAAGCAGCAGCAGCAGATGAAACTGAACCAAAACAACAGGTGGAAAACAAGAGATTGGATAACCTCACTGAAAGGCATGTATATCCTGGCAACTGCTCTGCCACAGGGACCTGCAACAGTGCATCTCGAGTCAGGACAGCAACACAGAAGTTTGGTTGCGATCGCAAGTAAGGTCTCTTTTGACGTGGAATCAACTTCGAAGAAAAACAGTTTCAATTATTTCGAAAATCATCGAATAAGCATTTAACGTATTATACTTGACACTCATTGAAATTTTGGTAATTATGCACACCAGTCTGTTAAACAAACATTCTGCAACCCTTTTACAAGTCACAAAACAGTAGCAAACAATAAAGCATGTACAAGGAGGGCTATTTCACACAGCATAATGGGATAAGCTTTGCAATTTATTTTATTAATGTGATTAACTTTTAATACAAATTTTAAATACTAAANATTATTTGAGTGTCCTATATTTTTTTTTCTTTACACTTAAGTTTGAGCCTGCATATAGGTCAAGTGGGTCTACAAGGATTTTGAACTGTTGGGCTCCATTTGTTTTTTTATCAAGAAAAATAAGGCTTCTATTTGGTACAGTACATGGCTACTATGCAAAGCCAGACATGCATGCGTCTTATATAAGTCATCTAAAATAAAAAGATTATAAAGTTGATAAACAACTTCTTACAATTAGCTTGGTGCTAAAAAAGCAAGACTAACCTAAACTTACTAGAATAATTTTTATGTACAAGGGTGACGGCAATGACATTATTAGTTTAGACGTTACACAACAGCACTGGTAATACGGATCTTTACAACATAAAACAAAAATAATGTTTTTTTGGACAAACGTCAAACTCTAAGATCACTTAATAATCAGTGACAAGTGCAAATGTACACCTATATCTACAAGGTGTCCAAATACTGACTAAAGAATCTGAGTGCAGTTTTTTTTAATGATTCAACTAGAAATCATATTTGCATTTCACGAATCAGCTGTTCTGAACTTAACATGCCTCACTGGAAAGCATTATTATAATGCTTACAGTTTAACAATTAAGAGAAGAAGAAAATGTAAACAGTTATAAGTACAGGCAAATAATTGTGCAGATAATATTTAGTGTGGGAAATTAGCACCAGAGTGGCAGGATTACATGCATATCATTGCAGCAAAGGAACAAATGTAAAAATTGTTCTATCTTTGGCTTTTATATGTAGGACGAATCTGTGAAATTCAAATGTAAGAAACTTGCAACAATGCCTAGAATTTAATCAAATTATACAGAATACATTTCAATTAGGTCTGGAAAACTTTAAACCAAAATAAACTCATGACACAGTTACATGTTTCTTACTTTTAATCCTCCAAATTTGTTCCACAATAGCCAGAAATAGAGCAATTTTCTGTGTGGGAATGAGACTTCTACCTTTAAGGGCAGAACATTTATTTAGAATTGAACACGAAGAGAGAAACTTTCTGGATCCACAGTGAATGTGTGGCTTAGGAATATTATCAGGCTGTATCATAATTATGTATTTTATGAGAGGAAAGTAAAGTTATAATTATGTAGTAATATTATCACACAGTTTAAACTTGAATTATATTCCTCGTACAATATAGTTTTCAACTTTTAAGCTTTGTTGTACATGCCAAGTAGTAATGATGTCCTTGCATCTTGCAGTCAACATTAATGCTAAAAGTCTCGTGCAAAGTAAATCCTACTAAGACTTCTTCCTTCTTTTAAATTGTAAACCAAACATCTGCTGTACACCGAGAAACACATGGAGTCTGTAAAATCTTCCCACTCTTAAGGGTGTTCATCACTAATGACAGAAAAATACTTTTATTGAAAGTATATAGCTATTAAAGGGAAAACATTAAGAAGTGTCTGGAAGGGCATTAATGTTCATTATATCAGTATAATGAATACTTCAATTAAATTTAATTTATGAATTGCACATTCCAGCCACATTAAAAAATCAAAATAAGTCACATTCAAGTATATTTTATGGATCAAGATACCATAAACACATCCACTGATAATGAAAATCTTTAAGCTTTTAAGTTTATGAAGCATACAAATTGTGCCTTTCTTCCAAATACAGATAAATCGCAGTGATGTTCTGAGTACTAGTTTCCTGCACTCTTAATCAGAGTAGAAATAAATGAACGAAGTCTCATAAGAAATTAACTCCCTGATTCTCCTAGAAGAGAGCTGCTAAATTACAAAATATTGAAAAAGTACACTATATGCATAAAACAATAAAACAGCCTATGTCCTGGTCTAACGCCTGTGTCGACGTGGAAATTGATGTCAAAAGTTTTCTNTGTGTGTATACTGTTGATCATATTGCTCAACAAAAATAAAGTAGACTAATGCCTAAGATTGTATTGGAATGGGGGTTCTAAATATGGCTATGAATTCTTTTGTTACATTTGTCAAAGTATTGAGATAATCTGATGATGGATTAAATCTTTTTTGATGTCATTATTTGTGATAAAAGTTGCTGCATATTTTAAGAATTGTTACAAAAGTGTATCCATTAGTGACAGATGCCATACAAGAACTGATGACATTTTATTTATAAAATAAGTTTTCCCATTTTCCATTCAGCAACAGGATTTATCACATCCTAGCCAAAGTACATGGAAAAACGGATACATTCCACGAGGAATTAGAGACAAACCAAGATAGACCGTGGCTACAGGTATTTGCCGATTTCCATATTTTATATTCCAGGGGCCTCTATTTTAGTACAGTCTAATTGTATGTTTGTTTTAATTACACAGTATCATTTATTTGTCATCTGATGAAGTGTGAACTCCCACGCATTGGTGAGTTTACATATATCTGGAGTAAAATCCCACTTTTAGGGAAGCCTATAAATGTTTACATTAGATTTTTTTTCCTGTTTATTTAAAGAGTGCTTTTTATAAGCCGCCATCTATTTTGGGCAACTTATTTCAAAGCCTTGTTAATTAAAAACAATACTTTATGCTTAGTTATACTTACTTCAATCTATTTCATACAAAAATGTACAAACACTATACTGGATACGGATTAAAATAAAATCAGATTATAAAAACAATGATCTCTTCTAGATCAAGAAAATGTAGGGCTTACTATTATTGACCATGATTAACAGTATTTGAATTAAATGAGCTCACTTGTACCTATGCTGCAAAAATGTTGTAATTAGGTTATAGCCCCAAAATATTCCTTCAACATTACACACACCAATCTCAAACAAACACACAAATTACTTTATATTTAGCACTCTAAAGTAGGTATCTGGTACAAATAAAAGTCTGTACTTAAATATACCACTGTTACACAATCATACATAGGCAAGAGGAGACAATTTCCAGTAGGCTAAATAATAAAACCTTCATAAAAATATTAGTTAAAAATACTGTTGAGATAATTCATCAAAAATGTATAAAAAAACAGTGCTATACTTTTTAACAAAGATAACCACCATTTTATTGTGATGCACAGCTAAAATTCTTTACCATCTGCTGCTATATTTACTGATTTCAAGTAATTTCCAATTACAAATTCACATGTACATAAAAAAAAAAAAAGTTGCCTGTATTTTTTCAATCAGGCAATTCCGTTAAGAAAAATATAATCAAAATAGCATGCTACAAATCAAAACAAAATAGATAACAAATACTTAAGCTAAAAAGAAGTCTATAAAATCAAAACCAGTATTTTGTTCACTCCAACATTCATACGCACATGCATACATAACACACCACTTGTTAAAAGGTAACATTTAAAAATAAAAACTTAGGCTACACCTTTATTTTCAAAATTGATATAGTAAAGCAGTCTTGGATTAAAAAAATTTGCTTCCGCTAAATTGTTGAGGGGGAAGAGGTAATCACAAGGCGATATGATTAATCAAAGAAAGTGTGACAACAGTCAATATGAATGATAAAACTCTCTTTACAGCTGCAAGTATCGAGCTGTAGCAGTAGAAAGGTTTAAAGGCTGACACTCTGATGTGAATGCTACTTTATCAGCTACTGCCAATTCCATAAGTGCCATTGCACCCATTAATTTATCACCATTTGTATCATCAATGATTTGTGGAAGGGTAAGTCTACTCTCATCCGAATCTTTAACCTGCATGACAACCACAGAAGGTCGAACCTGGTCTGTAGCAGTCATAGGATGCAGCTCTGTGAACACCTGGTTCCCCCTTTCCTCTTCTTTTTCTACCCACAGTATAGGCTGTGCAAGCACATGCTTTTCTTCCCAGAGAGACTGATCTAAACTTGCCTCTCTCAACCACCGCTTTTTGGGCTGTTCTATACGAGCTCCTGTACACTCCCAACTCTTCTTCTCTCCAGGAGAGCTTCCCATCTCTGCTAAAGACAAGCCTTCACTAGTTCTCGAGTCAGGAACATTCTGCCAGCGTAAAGTGCTTACGTTTAGTGTTCCTCGAATCTCTGAATGCTGAGGATTTTTCTTTGGAGAAAGATGTCGAAGGTTCTCCTGTTGCTCCATCTCATTCACCAACCCCTTACGACTTTTCATACGTTTTAGCTGACCCTGTCTGTTGTCTACATCCGACTTTCTGTATCGCTTTTTTTCTGAACGGCCTCCTGGCGTTTTATCCTCTCTCTCTCGTTTGTATCTACAGTTGAAAAAGGTGAAAGTCCATATTACTCTTTTATATTTGAAAGAACATATTACACACACAATATATACAGTATATCACGAAATAAAAGCATTTTACAAAAAAATGTTAATGGTCATCATTTTCAACGTGTATTAAAGTAATTTTGTAAATAATACGTAATTACTGTTATAACAAATATCATATAATACAATAACAAGTTACAATAATACTTTCAAAAATTGATGTCAAATTTAAAAATGTTNCAGATAAAAGTTGTTGCTTTTTTGTGTAGAATAAAACTCTGGAAAAAATAATATAGGCCCAGGGTTGAATTATTATTATTATTAAAAAAGTGACCTTGAAATAACCTTGAAGACATAAACCAAATCAAAACTACATAGTGATGTTCTCTTGCCCACTTAAACCCAATAAATTTTGTCCGAAACAATATATATACACACGTTTTAACCTCTTCAATGTTTAGTCCGTATCTCGTATGCTCTGTCATTTTGTTCTCTTTGTGATTAATATGTATGAGATACGTTCGTATTTGGACTTGGCTGACTGTTAGGTTTACAGTTTTCTCCGCCAGATGGCACTAGTAAATCACTGTTTTGTATCCTCTTTGACAAAAACAAGCGCAACGAAATGCGAGGTTTCAAAGTTTATTATTCTATGCGGTTGAGTGGCCGTGTTTACAAAGTTATTTTGCAGTTAGTTTTTATTGAATTAAAGCTCAAATTATCAAAAATAATGGATGAAGATTCGGATTATAGTGAGGAAAGTGTTTTGGTAAGTGAATCTGGCAATGTAACTGAAAATGAAAGCAACAGTGATATGGTGTCGAATTTGGAATCTGATATTGCCAATGTCAGACAATGGATCGAAATTGTTTCAAAAAGAAAGTGTCCACCACCACCTCGGTTTAAGTTTACAAATGTTCCTGGTGTAAATGTGCAGTTCAGTGACAGTGGCGTGCTACAGTAATTTGAATATTTTTGGGGGATCAGCTAATCAGTGACATTTGTGATCAAACAAACACATTTGCAAACCAATGCATAGCAGCTGGTAATTTCAAAAGTAAACAAGATTGATATCCTATTACACCAAATGAACTTAAGAGTTTTTGGCAGTAGTAATTTTACAAGGGATTGTGAGGAAACCAAATGAACAATCATATTGGACAAAAAAACACAGCAGCTCCACCCCATATTTTTCACAACTAATGACATTCTGCAGATTCTCACACATTAAAAAGTTCCTCCACTTTGCTCACAATGAAACATACAACCCAGAACAACATCCGAATCCCAAACTTCACAAAATCTGGCCAATACATAATCACCTAAATTAACTCTTTTGCACTGCCATCATCCCTGTCCTTGACCTCACAATAGATGAGAGCCTCCTTCTATTCAAAGTAAGACTGGGGTGGGTGCAGTACATGCCTTTGAAAAGGTCAAGATTTGGAATAAAGAGCGTCATGTTGTGCAAGTCCAAATCAGGCTGTTTTGTCAGTTATGATTTACACTGGAAAAGGAACCCTGCTCGACGATACTCTCATGGAATTCGCGGTGTCCATGCAGATTGTACTCACTCTCATGAAGCCATTTCTGAACCAGGGGTATTGTCTGACCACCGAATACTACTACACATCTCCGATTTTGTCAGATGTTTCACTGCAGTGAGGGCAAATAGGAAGGAAATCCACCAAGAGTTGAAAACCAAAAAGTTGAAGAAAGGTGAAGTTGTGGCATTTCAACGAGGGAAGGTGATGGTCCTCAAATGGAAAGATAAAAAAGATGAAACTTTGTTGTCAATTGTCCATAATGCAGAGATGACTCAAGTTGAGAACAGAAGAGAGAGTGAAACCAAAGGTTGTAATTGTAATTGACTACAATGATACTAAGGGTGGGGTGGACAAAGTTGACCAACATTTGGAGACTACCCAGTGATGCAGAAAAGAGGGAAAAAGTATTAGAAGAAACTATTTTTCCACTTCGTTGATCTCTCTATATAGAATTCATTCTTGCTGTACAACAAAACAGGTGGAACAAAGACCCATTTACAATTTAGGCTGGACTTAGCAGATGCAATTGTTGAAAAAAATAACACAACAAGAACAGCGAGCAAGAAAGGTCGTCCCAGTGCAGAAGCGAGCCCACTTCGTCTCACGGAACGCCATTTTCTCCGATTTGTGCCAGCGACCGAGAAGAAAAAAAAAATGCAGCAAGGCATTGTGTGGTGTGTGTGGGACTTTGAATTCCTTGCTTTGAAATTTACCATGCCCAGAAAAACTATTAGGTAAGAAGCAGGAGACAGTTTGTTTTATATTTTTTTGTAATTAAAATGTGTTCCGTACATTGTAATGATTGATATTGTTGGCAAGTAGTCGTAAATGCACACAAAACCGGAATTTCAATTTGATGNNCAACAACTTCTTTAAATATTAATAACTTAAAAACTATGCAAGGGAAAAATAAAAAAGTACATAGTTTAANCCATAAAGGTCAAAGATTCATTAGTGAAGGGATTAATATTACAAATCGTGGTTCTGTATTTACCTATCTAACCATCTCATAACGTCAAGAGAGTGTTCTGGATTTGATATGGTTGGTGATACAATGAAGTCATTACTGCGATNCAGAGCTGCATATGGATGATCAGGACAGTGGCGGTTGGCATGTGTGAAGCGACTAGTGCACCTGTTAATAGAAATAAATGCTACAATTTAACTGCAATTATTAAAACAATGATTTAGGCATGTGTAAGCACAGTTCATTTATGTCATTGCATTTTAAGAGAAAAACTGATCAAACTATGCAACATGTGGCCTTCAACAACACCTAAAACAATATTTTCCATTGCATAATTGATCAATAATTTCTCAACAGTTAAGGGTATTAAGAATAAACTTGGCAAATCTAATGGAATTCTGGCACAATACACAAACTATGATGTTAGTGGTGAGTGGAATGAATTTAAAAATACTAACAAGAGAACCTCTGTTTCTGCTACAAACGAAACCCGTCGAGTGTGTAATTTTCTGAAAGGCAACACGATTTCCTATTCATTGATGATACTATAAACTGCTGATGGACTAATTAATAAAACTTATGAATGATTTAGGGTTTTGTGTGAGCCTGTTGTATCATAAATACGCATTCAAACTAAGGCAACTCCGTTGCTCAGTTGGTAGAGCGCCGGACGTGTGTGGAATGAGTTATACTTACACAAACAGTGGATTGAATCTTCNGATGGGATTATTTTTTTTAAATAAAGTAATGCAGTAAGTGAAAGTATTTTTCTACATATATACGTATACTCTGAATGTTTTTGTAATGCTTCATGAACTTTAATAGTTGTATGTACACAGCAGTGAGTTCCAGCACTTTTCACGCAGGTGGCAAGTTTTAGTGTAACGGTGCCACCTGTTGGTTTACTGAGTGCTTGTAATTAAAGTAACTATATTACAATCATATTCAATATTGTGGATATCATTTAAGTGCTTTTGTTATTGGTTGTGAAAAGATATGGTAAAGCAACTGAAAGCGAGGAAAAAATTGCTTAAACACATTGAATTTCTGCTTTTATTTTCCGATGACTTTGAATACGAATATTGTCTGGATTTTGAAGATATTTATGATGATCGTTCAGCTATAGCAATAAATGTTCAATTCCAGGTATGTAGTTTGATGCTGATGATAGGTGATTGTTGCAGCCGAAGGCTCGGCTGCAACTGCTGCTTCGGGTCAGTCCAGGACGACCCCTTCAGCATACCTGTAGGAAAAGAAAAAAGTGGAGGGTGGAGAGACGGAGAAGGAAAGATCTAAAACATGCTTCGGATAGAGGAGGCAAAAGAAGCGGGAAAACTGGAAGTCACATGGGGGGAATCTTCATCAGGGTCGTGTGCACAAGATAGTGGTGTTCACACCGGTTGGCTCTTTTGGCGTCTCCCTTAAAAATGGCTCTTTTCACGGCGGAGTGACTTGGCAATGGATAGGTATGGAGTACGGAGTGACTTGGCAATGGATAGGTATGGAGTACGGAGTGAGTGATGTTGGGTAATGGTAGGTCCTGTTGGGTTGGAAGGATTGGCTGCTTACTTGGCTTCTTGGTTGGCCACCAGCGTCGACATTTTCTGTATTGCTATCATGCTCTCCATCATAGTCTTCAATAGCTTCTGTTGGTCTGGAGCTTGAGCTGTAGGTGTTTTGCTTGATGGCTGCTGACTTCTTTCTAGAGGCTTCTAGTTGGTGCACACTACAATTGATGTTAATGTACTCTTTAATAAGATGCGAGGCATCCCTCTCGTCAGAGAAGAACACTCTCACAAAGGTAGTGTGCTTGTTGTTCCGCCTGCTGATGACTCTTAGACATCGCTGGAAGGACGGAAACTTCTGGATCAATGCAGCTTCTACATCCGTCATCTTTGTGTTCAGCGAAACGCCGGTTATTACCGCCATGAAGTCCCGCTGCTTGGTGGTTGATTTCAGATGATTGGCTGCTTCCCGTGTCTTCCTTATCCCTTAGGTGGTGTTTGGGGTAGAGGAGATATAGGTCTGGGCTGGTCGGCTTCGTTGTTATCCACTTTCCTTCTCTTCCTCGGAGGTGGTAGAATAGGAGAGATAGGAATGGTAGGAGTACAAGGTGATTCCAGCATCATTGGAGTCTCATTCGGATTGTCATGGTGAACTGGCAGAGATGGAGCGTTTGGTTCTGCTTCTTTCACGACAGGGTCCTCCGTCTGGGTAGAGGATTCGTTCCTAATTGGCAGAGGTGAAGTGTTTGCTTCTTTGATGACAGGGTCATCCGTCTGGGTAGAGCCTTCGCTCATTATGGGAAGATCTTCCTGAAGACGATCCATGGCGTTGTCCATAACATGGATATGTTGGAGGAAAGCATTCGCCAAATGGTGGAGGAAAGCACTCGCCAAGTTCGTACGGTACTTCAAACCAACTTCCTCCTTCGATATATAGTAGAGATAGAAAAAATATGGCTCATGCTTCCACTCTGGGTCATCTGCAATTACTCTGTATCTGGCAAAAACCCTCGTAGGGATGTTGAAGGAAATCTTCCTTTCCATTACAGCTGGTGAGTAGACTGGATCAATATCTATTAGGTCTTTCCACCTTGGCGTCAAGAGTGAGAATTGATGCTGAGGATAGTGAAGAATATGTACCAGTTGGTTTACCATATCTTTTCACAGCCGATAACAAAAGCACTTGAATGATATTCGCAATATTGAACATCATTGTCATATAGTTACTTTATAGATTTTGCTAAAATGTTTTTGTTTCCAGATATGATACATTAATTGCAATCACACAGTAAACCAACAGCTGGCCCCGTTACATTAAAACTTACCATCTGCATGAAAAGCGCTTGAACTCACTTCTGCGTATATAGAACTACTAAAGTTCACGCACCGTTACAAAAACAACACTATAATATTGTTTATACCTTTTTTATAAATACGTACTATGTACAATGCATTTGAAAAACATTCCAAATGTACTCTAATATGTGTAAATATACTTTCACTTACTGCATTACTGTATTAAAAAAATAATCCCATCAGAAGATTCAATCCGCATTCCACATACGTCCGGTGCTCTACCCACTGAGTTGCTTCAGTTTGAATGAGTATTTATGATAAAACAGGCTCGTACAAAACCTTAAATCATTAATACATTTTACTCATTAGTCCATCAGCAGTTTATATTATCATCAATGGATAGGAAGTCGTGTTGCCTTTCAGAAAATCACACACTCGACAGGTTTCGTTTGTAGCAGCAAAAGAGGTTCCCTTGTAAGAGAGCATAAATTATTTGTGTGCCAGAATAACAACCGTTTGCCTACATTTTTTTTTATTGCCAACTCTGGAGTGCTAATCTGTACATATCATTTACACTATCATGTTTTATAGGACATTGTTACTCAAAAATTTTAAATCAAAATCCTTAACACATGACACCTTTTAAACAGTGAAAAGTTAAGACAAATTTTAACCATACACAGTTATCTTTCACACAGTCTATGTAAACTGCAATAGCATCTGTGTTAATAAGCCTACAATCTACAAATCTGAGTTGTACAAAGAAAGCTCAGAGCCGTGATCTACACATTTGCACTGACAGAAGTAGAACACTAATATATATCTTCCTTTCAACTTGTATAATAGATCAGGAAGCTGGGTATTTCTAATCATCTAGGAACAGTAATACTAAATATTTGAATGAAATAATTAACTTCTGAAAATAATGCATACTGTGGATTAAGTAGATGCATGACAGTTCACTAAATAAATGTATGGCAGTTATAAACCAAATTAAGTCCCATGTACAGTTACTAGCAGATTCTGGGATATTTTTGTATGCTGTTCTTAGTACATTTGACACTTGCTCGTCTCAATGGCGGCATTACAGAATCTAGTTAACACGTGCATTCACTCTCAATTCCATCTTCACTGAAACCTCTTGCAGTTTATTTTATCCACTAATTATATATTTTAAGTTTTCTACCCTTCCTTTATTTATATTATCTCAGGGCTCACAACACTATAAAGCTTTAAAAAATAGTTGAAATAGTGACCAGCTCAACAAAAAAGGGAACACTTGGGGGGTATAAAGAGACCAGGAAACAAAAATATAAAGAACAAATACTAGGCGCGTTCGGAAAGTAAGTACCGTTTCCAAATGTTGCCGCTAAAAAGCTTCGGTAGTCTCAGGGAACATGTGCGCTGAGCTCTTGCATATATTAGCTTACTACAGACACCATTATGGGAGAAACAGTTT
>KZ877383.1:13457-23500 GCA_003456935.1 Machilis hrabei
ACTCCGTTTGTACAGCGTCCCACAGCGTAATCCACCATAAATGGGGCTTTATACTCAACACCCAAATTTATAGCTCGTTTGTGCTCCGTAGACACTTGCTTATCAAAAATCATTTTAGTTCTCTTTTAAATGTATTATTACTTGCAATTGATTTAAAATGTTTTGGCAATTTGTTATAATAATATCCCCCTTCAATTTCTGGCATTCTGTTAAATGCTAAAATACTATGACTTATTTGGTGATAGTTCTCTTTATCTCATGTGTTATACTTAGTGTAACATAAATTTTGATTGAGAAAAGTGTTTAGTCGGTGTTATGATGGAGGACGGTTTTAATGATATTGTTTTAACTTAGGGGTTCCGTTGAGCTGCATTTTTCTTCGCATTGCTGTTTTCATCACGTCTTTCGTGTGAACCTCCCTCAGTGTTGTGTTTTCGTTTGTGCTGCGTGCGAGAGTTGCTGTGTGCTGAACATTTTGAGTACTAACACTTTTCTCCTGTATTTATATTTTTTATGTAAATCATCACGTCTGGGAGTTCCGAGTGTCGACGGGAAGTGAAGTGGTGACGGGGAGCGGAGAAGTGAGTCAGTCAGGCTTGGGCTGAGGAGCCTTATGATACGGTTCACCCGTGGGGGTGATACTCTTTTTCTTTTGGAGTTGTGGAATTTAAGTAAGTTTTTACGTTTTGGCTGTGGAGGCCAAGTCTGGAGCGGAGTGCTAGACGGGGATGGTGGCCGAGGTTCATCTGTGCGGATGAGACTTCGAAGTTGGGTTTTTAGTTAAGTTGAGTACCGTTTATTTTGAGTTACGAGTGTGGAATGTTTCTGAGAAGTTATTTGTAAGCTTTGTAGAGTTCATTTTGATGTGCTAGAACTTCTGGACCATATGGTTGTAACTCAGTTGTCCCCTATATGCACACGACGATCGCCGTAGGTGTCAGTATTTTGGATTTTTAAGGTCTTGAGAACTTCACTTTGGATCCAGACTGTCGAGCTTCCTTTGGGGTTAGAAGACCTAATGACATTTGGGTAGACGCCCACTATATTGTGTGCTATTTTATTTATTTGGGCCATTTTAATTGGCATTCGTCATTAGCTGGTGTGTTATCCGCAATACACTTTTGACTATAATGACGCCACACTTGTGCGAGAAATCGACGTTTTGTTATGTATTTTTATTTTGGGCCCTCTTAACTTGGGAATTAGACGCTTCGGAACTTAAAGTTTACGTTATTTGGGGACTAGCGTCAATTGGCACCTTTTGAATTTGGAATTTATTGGGGGTTTCTTCTTGACATTTCGTACCACTCCACCGCCCTTCGGCGTTATTGTGCTGTGACCAACGCTTCGTTACGACGCGCCTAGAGATCAACGTGTCACAAACCGAGGTGGGTAAAACACTGGTGAACTGTTTGTGACATTATTGTGTTTTGAAAGGCTGTACTTCTTTGGGATATTTGAGGAACCCGGGACTCCTATAGTCGCCGCTCGTAAATTCTCTTATTTGTGAGCCTCCTCTTACAATCGAAAACATTTATTTTGATTTTAATTTAAATGCTGCTACTTGGTTCATGGTTTGTCATCCCCCATTCGGGAAATGCCTGTTATCAGTATATTAGTGCCAGAGATAATTTCGGGGGCTGTTTGAGGTTCATATCGTGTTTCTGACAGCGGTGGCTCGAGCTTGCGCTTTGGTGAGGATCAACGAGGTTGTCACATCAAATTTTCTGAAATTGTACAGGAATAAGCACAAGTATTCGTCGTGTAACCATTACAACTTCAGGTATGCTTGTAATGTAAAAAAATACAAGTTCATTGGTTATAGACATTATACATTACTTGCCAAATCGGGCAACGGTGTTGTGCCTCACCAAAGCGCAATCACTGGCCGCCACTGGAGTGGTTTCAACACTAACTAACACGTGTGAAAACTGAAAATGAAGCAATTAATTGCGTTCTCAGAGGTTAAGATTGAAATAATTTTACTTTCAGTAGGAACATTTAAAAAGTCAAACTGGACATGTTGCGGCTCCTCAGAGTGTATACCATTTTTGCGTAAGGCGTCGGAAGTTGTTTTTCTTCTGTAGACGGCGAGTAAAGTGCTTGAAAAGTGGTGAAGGAGATCTCGGAGGAAGTTGTAAGTAGACCACTCGAAAGAGGAGGCTTCAAAGCATATAAATTAGTTGCAATATCAAGTAAATTCCTAACAGTATCCTCAAACCATTTGGGGGGAGGGTGTGTGTGTGTCTGCAAATTAGCACAATTATTGTTTATGCAATGATAAAATACATAGGCCTCCTATATTTTCAAAATTTTAAGTTGTGTTGGACTGAAAATCTTATTTCCACTTGATCGAGAGTTCCCGGGTTGAAATCCTGGGGCTGACTCCTAGCCTTGAATATAAAGGGGTATCCTACGAGTTAGTCTGCCTATGAAGGACTCCACACTAATGTATGATCGTAGGTGTCTTCCGGGAGGGACGTTAAAATGGGGTCCCATAGGTAAGTGTTCTATGTAAAAGAATCCACCACCGGCTGTGTGTCGAGTGAGTTGCACAATTGAATCATCAAGAAGTGTCGTTATGACGCAGATGGGGGTCTCCATTAGACCATCGCAGTGAGAAGCGTGGGACCATAAACTAAAAATAAATAAAAAAATAGTTCCACCTGACACAGAGACCCACTTACCGTACTCCAGCCTAGTTCATTTTGTTTCGTACTCTTCTTCAATTTAATGTAAAAAAGTAAAACAGGATCCCATTAAAATTACTGTTGACCCTGAAAAGTAAAAAAACAAAAAAACAACGAGCTTCAATTTCAAATCCAAAAGGAAAACATTAAAAAGCCACCTACCTAGAATTTTATAGGTACAGTCCAAGATTATCCGTGGCTTCTTGTGTGGAGGTTGAACATACGACGGATAACCGGGAAACACACTTGGGACAGAATTTATTTTCAACAGCCACGTTTACAATTTTCCTTGTAATCGTTGCCACGCTAATGTAAACTGCAAGCGCGCGACCGATCTGATGATGTCCACTTGGCTTTGTCATTGCCTTGGCACGATGTTGCTTTCAGCCATTTATCTCTTATTTTAGCTGAAGACGGTATTTCATGGAAGGAAATTCCCCAGTAGTGTTGTTTTCGATCGTCTGATTTACAAAGTTGAACTCAGCAATGCACCATTGAGATATTTGTAAGACAAATCACAACACGAGCAACTTTTATAATGTATCGTATGTTGATTTCACCGCCTCCTTAAGGTTATGGTGGTGTCATCAAGTTAGTCAATTTCAATACTAAAACGGGTTCTGGTGGCGCTTTCTTGCGTGAAAAATGTCAACTACTTGTCCCCGCCTGTTTAACACGTAAATCGTGTCAACAGAACAGGCAGCTAAGGAGAGCGATGCGAGGATAGAGAAGGCGTGGTTGTTACCAAAAATGTCTTACAAAATGTGCTCGTGAGACGTGGACATATTGAGCTGTATATTCTCTTTGAGTTCAACAATTTACTATTCGTGGTACTAAAATGTCTTAAAAAATGTGCTCGTGTGATGCGGGCTCTAGGTAGCAGTTTCCACTGTTTTGTGTTGTGATTGGTCACTGAACCACTCATTACGCAAAACAATTGAATTTCAAAGATTTAATTAAAATTTGAATGTCCTACAAACTGATCTCGTGTTATTTGGGGTTAATAAAAAAAAAAGTATTTACAAGCGCACTGTGGGGACAAGTGTAAATTCATTTGCACTTTAAATTATTTATTACAGAAAAAAATACGAGAAAAACGTTAAACTAATAAGTGTTAACAGCTATATAAAACATTGTACTGCTGCACGTTTAAAAGTTTTTGAAAATCCGTTCAAAATCTCGCTTTAAAGAACTACATAGTAGACAGATCAAGAGCGAAGGCAATTTAATAAGCAGCCAGGGTTGCATAGCAACGGACGCCAGGTGAAATTAGTTCGTTATGGGGCTGATTGGTGCCGCCACCATAGCAACACAAAGTCGTACGTCAGAATTGTCTTGGTGTTACCGATCTCTCCCTATAGAGGGATGTAATATTTGGCAGACGCCATATTGAACCATTGGTTGTGTGTTTATTTTTGCGGTGTACGCGTTTTACGAGTTTGTATTTCGGTATCAACAGTACAGCTGGAGGTGGTCTGTGAAATTTGAGTGTGCAAATAGTGTGGATTTGGAAATTCAAAAAGAAAACAGGGTCTTTTATTGAGAAAACACAGTATAAGCAATCTGTTAACAGTGATAGTGAAATAACTTCTCCAGTGTTACTGTACTTTACTGCTTAAGGCGAAGGATTACTGCAGCAGGCTCACCTCCATAGGCCCTATCTGTCAAGATGCCAGTCCGTAAACAAGGTGGTAAGATCAAATTCATTAGGGCTAGGTGTTGGTATAATTTTGTTGCCTGTGCATGCGGTAACGATGCAGTTAAAACCGACTGTCATCACGGTGTCGGGCCATCCTAGTAGCTTTAAAATTGGAATACCGGGTATATATCGTTCCTCATTTGTTTTTCTGTGAGCTAGCCATGCTAATGTCATTACAGTTCAGAAGAAGTAGATTTATTACTGCACTATGATATTAAATAAAAATAGAGGAGTTATGAATCACTGTGCCACCTAATTGTAGTTTTAATATCAAGAATTGGGCGTAACTACTATCCTGAAGAAATCGCATTCATGTAGCATTGATAAGTGTTGGGTCAGGTTTTAGGGTGGGAACCCATCAGAAGCATGTTGACTGAATTCTGTAGTCAACCCGTGAAAAGTCAGAAAATGCGTATATATATTTCTTGACAGGGAAGCGAAGGAATAAAACTATACCGGTAATCAATTTGGAGTAACACACTATATATTTGGATGACATGACTTCCAGAGTAAATATTTGTAGATAACATTATGCATCATATGAACTACATTAACTAACATGAATAGCGGGTTAATTTTAATGAACTATTTAAATAATTTGGAAGTGATAATATTCAGTTAAATACTGTAGGTATTAGGGCACTCTAAACTTAACATTGTTCCAAACTGAATATCCACCCTATGTTAGGCCTAATACACATTTTATCTTGCATCGGGTAAACTACGGTAAGTGGACGCACAAAAAGTGGTTCCTGTAAATTAACTATTCAATCTAGATACGTGTCAGTTACTGTTTTATCTGCGAGTGAAGAATATCACTGAAGTGTTTATTCTTAAAAAAGTTNCCTATTCACTCCAGGATGTCCCGTTAGTGTGTTGGGGTTGTAGGGTTAAATACATGTATTTAACACTTGAGACCCATTTATTTGAATTCAGAACNTTATTTTGCANTANAACAATGTGTAAAAATAAAAAAAAAGTTACATTTTGAGCGCGTCCACTTACTGTAGATTGCCCCTTGCATCTTGGGTATGAGCTAAACAGGATAAAAAATGGGTTGGAATTGACTCTACCGGGCAGCGTCGATTTTAAGAATACCAAGAGTGATTTCCTTGATCTTTCAACTGATTTACCGTAAATGCTTTAAAATCTCATCTTTCTAATGGTAGGGTAGCTATCCAACTTGGGGTAGGCCTCATAGCCATCAACAAAAACAACCAATAATACTGCCAGTATTTTTGTGGGTAGTCTTGCATTCTGGGTATGAGCTAAACAGGATGACAAATGGGTTGGAGTTGACTCCACCGAGCAACGGCGATTTTAAGAATACCAAGATCAATTTCCTTGATATTTCAACTGATTTACCGTACATAGGTTAGGGTGGATATTCAGTTTGGAGTAACTCTGTTTTTAACTGAACATTATCACTTCCAAACAAGAGCAACGGAACCACTGGGTCAGGGGGGTCAATTCACCCCCTAATGTGTCGGAAGGGTAATTTTGAAAGATGTACGTTGTGATAAAGTTTACAGCAGTTACCAGTACAAAGAAGTTCGATAATAGGAGTAGGCCCTAATGTTCTGGAAGAATAGCCTACCCACTGGCAGTAGGTTTAAAATGAGTGACCAATAAATATGACACAGCTGAATTGTGAGCTTATTTGGTAAGTGTGTAAGCCGTTATAAATAACTCGATTAAATAAGGAATAGGCCCTATAAATGCAAAAACCCTAAAAAAACATACAATATTAAAAATTTGATATGTTAAGAACACATATCAATATCATTAGACTAAATTAAATTACATAGGGCCTAATGTTGATTGTTGAACATTAAGTATCTCAATAGGTTTAAAGAATATATTCAATTCTTTTATTCACCCTTATACAGCACATGACTGTATCGGCATTGTCAATAATTAGGAACAGCTACACATGGTAACACACCATACTGGTAACAGAAACATAGCATAATAAAACCTGTATAGTAACCTAGACTATCCATTAAGCCGGGGCCACACTACATAACAAATTCATGCTATATAACAAAGTTGTATTTAATAAATGTTATAATAAAACTACAAAACATATCATGAAAATGTGATCCAGATTTAAAAAGATGTCTAGCCTGGGAACCCCCAGGCACCTTATAGTTATAATAAAATGCACATCTGGTAACTGCTTGACCCCCTAATGACGAACACGTTCCGCCACCCCTGCTTCCAAATCATTGCATTGGTTAATTAAATTAGGCCTAACTAAAATAATAAGCTATACATGTTAATTCATGTTATGTATAATTTTATCTACAAATATTTATTTTTAAAGTCATAATATCATAACGAAAATTGTGTTACAGTAGGCCTACTCCAAATAGATCATTGCTCCTAACTGAATATCCACCCTATGCTTTGAAACCTCCTCTTTCTAATGGTAGGATAGCTAGCCGATTTGGGGCTAGATTTAGAAGTAGGCCTATTACTAATACCTTAAGTATTAAAAGTAGAGTAAAGTACATGGCCGATGATTTAATAAATTATTTAATTCTGGATAACATAAATGCACTAAACCTGGAATATAGATGGAATGCGGGTTTCTGTATTTTCTTTTAATGTCGTGTTTAGTGAATTTGATAGGCTAGTTTACTCAATATAATTGCACCAAATATTAGTGAACAGAACACGAGTAACTTAACGGGGCGGTCTCGGTTGCCGAAACATTATTTCTCTTTAACTTCAGCGTTTGGCTGCTAGGGTGTATGACAGGAGGGGAGTGGAATTTCTTTGTCAAAGTTCTTGTGACATAAGTTTCCACGGATTATGAACAGCCAATTGCTTTAACCCCTCTCTCTGTAATTGAAGTAGGCTTTTGATTCTGGTAAAGCGAGAATAAGGAACAGGTGCTAACGTAGGAAATTACCCAAATTATACATTACAATAAACCAAATACTATTTCTCGTAAAGATAAGTGTGCGATGAATTCAAGGTTGTGTATAGCCTACATATTGGATGAATAGGCCTAGTTCAATTAGACTTTTTGCTGACGATACAGATATATATCGAGAGGTGGGCAGTAAAGATGATTGTGATTAATTACAAGAGTCGCTAAACACAGAAGAGGATTGGTGTAATACCTGGCAGCTAAAACTCAATTCAGAAAAGTTCTCAGTTATGCGAGTGTCTAGGAAACGTCAACTAAGCATTTGTAACTAGGGTATACACTTAATGGGAGAATGTTAAATGTTGTAAATGAGTATAAGTATCTTGGCGTTAGGCCTATTGTTAGTAGGGTCCTAGTGATCTTTCATGGATTTCACACGTAAGCTTTGTTGTGGGAAAATAACTAGGCCTACGTAGTCTTCGTTTTGCCCAGAGAAAATTGTTTCGATGTCCACAGTAGGCTACTTAAAGCAAATTGCATATAACACATTGGTGCTTCCAATTATCCAATACTGTAATTGTGTTTGGGACTCGTATGATAGCGTAACGGAGATGTTAGGCAAATTGGGCTGGGAATCTTTTGATGTGAAGCTTGAAAAAAGTAGAATTAAGAGATTGGAACAACTAAACTCCACTCAGTCGGAGTTAAATGTAAGTAAGCAAGGTTTAAAAACCTACAACATATATTGGTAGGCGTGATCGGGAAGATAAGTTGAAGGAAATCAGCTGTAAATCTAATGCGTAGTTTTGGTCATTCTTTCCAAGGTCGATTCGAGATTGGAACTGTTTAGGACGTGAATAATACATTTTGGTGTCTCGTGCACCCCCTGCCAAGTACCTTTTGGGTTGATGTAGGGCCCCGTTTCAGCTTGAACCCTTCTCGCAGGCAACAACAAAAGCAACCACTAACATTGACCCTATTTCAGTGTTAGTACTTCCCAAACTATCCAAAATTGTTGTCCATGAATAACAAAAAATCGTCTATCTCCTGCAGTTCATCTAGTTATACATAAACTAAAGTGTTCCTAATAACTAAATGATTTATTACTTACAGCATGTTTGTAGCCTAAAAATCTCGTCCATTTTTGATGCGTCTGAACCAGAGGCGCCTTCTATACATCACTCTAGCAAATACGAACAAAAGAAGAGTAATTCTGGACGGTGTTGCCAATAGTTATATGTATTGGCATTTTAATACTTCTAAGGCAGGCACGACCGGTACAATTTCTGCCAATACGTGCACATAAATTGCATTCACGTATTGCCAGAAATTATATTGTGCTAGTTGTACCGGTGATTAAAAAAACTGGAAAATGAGTATATGGGCCAAATAGACTTTTCAGGGACATGTATAGCCATTATGACTGTTTAAGCAATTTTTCAAAATTTGTTGTACTAAAGAGGTAGCCTATATTTATTACAGCTTCAAATCAAAACATTAAAAAACAAATTTGTTTTACTTTTCATTCACAGATTTAGTGAACAAACAACAAAATTGGACCGAACTATGGTTTTCAGGCGTTCATGAGTTCTAAACAAATGGTAGGCCTAGTTATATTTTGTGAACTTAATAGATGAATGCTAGTCAGCTCCTTCATCAGATTTAGTCCTTCGGTAGAAATGTTATTCCCTGACCGCTTGAAATAACAAAAATACAATTCATACCTCTGCATTGGTATAGGGCGTTAATGACCTCAGCGTCGACAACACCCATTCATTCATTCAATTATTCACAGATGAGTAGAACACAAGCCTTGTCAAGTGTGAATGTTAACGAATAATGAATACGAAATTACAATATGCAGGCATTTTCTGAATTTGTCGCCATAAACTGCGTAACACCTTGAGTAGCACTCATCGCATATAGGGAGAGGAGAATCTACATATGTGATGTCACACGATTGTCAATCTGTTAACGTTAGTTTTACCTAGAAAGTGGCTGTATGCTTTCCATAGTTTATTCATAGCAGATCTGTAGATAATTCTTTCTGACTGCTGAATGATCAGGCATTTGTCGCTTTTCCAAGAAGAATCGAAATTCAAAAACCTTAAGTTTTAAACCATGGGATGTTGGCAGTTGGCACTACACAAATCCTTAAAGCTATGTCTAGACGAGGGCAGAAACGCAGGCCAACATGTTTTCCGGTTTTCCTGCACCCCGTCTTGATACTCGATGAAATTTGTACGCTCGTTGGCCAGCAAGCCGGTGCTGGCATGTTGTGACGGGTTTAATTTCCATGTGTCCGGATAAACAGCCGGCAAGCTGAAAGTGTTGGCGCACACCTGCAACGTTGAATTTTGGATGAATAGCCTGATTTTGGGTTACGTGTTGGGGTGATTCGCTTATTTGTTCATCCCACGATACTTACCGACTCGAGTACATTTGAGAAACAATCGCCTTGATCAGGGCTCGAAATTTCACTCGCATACTCGCATTTGGCGAGTGCAATTTAAGTGTAGGCGAGCTGTTAATTTACCATGAATTTTCGCTTTTTTGCCCTCTATATGGTAAATTTTATAAGTACCTAAATTAACATCTTATACTCATTTTATGGGGTTCTATAAGCATTTTCAGCTGACATCATATGCAAAATAATTTAATTTGGCAATTTTCTGTCATATTTTGCATAATATCCTTCAGCCTAGTCAATCGAAGAGTTTATGCAGTTCATTTTTTTTACGTCCTTCAGAATTGGCAGCAATAAACAACGTGGGAA
>KZ877427.1:15504-27812 GCA_003456935.1 Machilis hrabei
TCTTCGTCCTCAGCATGTTGGCGGTGGAAGGCGTGGTGTGAGGACACCTGCTTTTGAATACGTCGTGATCGAGAGATTCAGCAATGGACCGTCATCTAGCACGCGTGCTGTGGCACATGCTACGGACACAAGTCACATGTCAGTTTGGAGATTATTGCAGGAGTACAATCTACATGTGTACCACCTCCAGAAGGTACAGGCACCAGGACCGAACGGCTTCGCAACACGTGTGCTGTATCTCTGATCCTGCCTTTTCGATGGACGTCTTGTTCACAGATGAGGCCTGCTTCACGCATGACGCTTACTTTAACACCATGAGTAGTCACATATGGGACTATGAGAACCCTTATACTATTTTTGTTAGAGCTCACCAACAACGGCTGTCCGTCAACATTTGAGCTGGAATTGTTGGTAGTCATCTGCTAGGACCTGTAATTTTACCACCACGTTTAACTGGACAGCCTACCTACGGTTCCTGCACCACCCTTCCAGAACTGATTGATGATGTGCCGCTTGCTGTGCGCAGGAACATGTGGTTCCAGCATGATGGAGCCCCATCACATTTCAGCATTGATGTGCGCGCACATTTAACCGCCGAATTCGGGGAACATTGGATAGGCAGAGGTGGGCCTGTTGCGTGGCCAGCGCGATCACCCGATTTAACGCCCCTAGATTTTTGTCTGTGGAGTTATGTTAAGAATATCGTGTATGTCACTCCAGCTGCTAACAGAGCGGAACTTACTGACCGAATAAATACTGCGTTTCAACAAATCCAACACAACCCTGCCATGCTCGACAGAGTTGGACGATCAATGCTGCGAAGGTGTTAAGAATGTAATGGGGTACAGGGCAGGCAATTTGAACAACTATTGTAAATTGTCAGAACATGCACGGAACTGTAAAAGTTAAATTGTAAATTTTCTGTTGTGGCAAACATATTTGTACTAAATTGTCAGAAATTGCATGGAAAAATATAAATTGTAAATTTCGAATTTTGCAATAAAATGTGTGTACTAAATTCTCAGAAATTGCATGGAAAATAAAAGTTCAATGGTACATTTGTATTGTATACAAAAAGTTTGTATTAAATTGTCAGCATTGAAAATGAACCTTCATTTGTGTACAACATTTGACCAGAGATCTGACTGTTTCGTTGCAAAACTTTTGAAGGACGCGTGTGTGAGCGTATGTTCATTAACCAAAAATGATCCTCTATGTGTGACGTGTATTTCCTCAAAGTTTGTCGGTGAGGTAGCGATCAAAGCTCTCCTCACCGTGGTGTTCTCTGGGAACATCATGACATTGACTAAGGAGGCTCTGGCTCCCAGGTTTCTCTCAGTATTGAAGAGCCTAAGTTGTATTAAATGTTAGATCCATTATCGGTGGTTGGCGGATAGACTCCTGAATAGGGTAGTAAATGGAGTTCTTTGTATTATGTAGTTCTATCCTTTTTCTTGCCTCATTCATCTTTTTTCGTTGTTTTGATTTTGGTAGCTTATGACCGATGTTGCTGTGCCCCCACTAAATTATGTGGCTTTCCAATAATCAGTCTTTTCAAAAAAGTGGTTGCGTTGGAGTTTCGAACCCGGTACCTATTACACACAAAGTACGACAATGGAGCACAAACGTTAATCCTGAGCCCTTCTGTATCAACGACACTTAACCTTCTAAATGAAAATATATTCTTCTTTTTACAGTGTTGTCACATTTATCACCATTTCGAAAAATTCATTTATCTCGGAAATGGGGCGATTAAAAAAATTGTCACCCCTGGATATCGTCTTGTATTGGCACTATCTACCATCCCATAAAGTTTGTCGGTGAGGTTCTGTTACACCCTGTAGAAGTGATCAGCGAACCCGGGACCACGTAACTTACAGTCAATCGCTCTACCGACTGGGTTACGCTGGTCGTTGGTATAAATGTGAGCAAATTGAATATAAGGCATAGCGTATGTAACTTAAACCCCCATTCTCTCCGCCATTTATGAATATGACGTCGTATTGCCTTACCAGTAGATGTTCTTTGACTAATACTTTGTCATCACCAAGTCTCATTCAAATCGGAGGTGGAACATCCGTACCTTCTTCTTTTATTACTGCTGAATGTTTCGGTGTTCCACATTTTCTTCTGTTACGTGAAACAGACACTATCATCAGTTGGATGCGTATTATTCTCTAGTGAATATGTCGCTTCGAACTACCGGTAAATATCGAGACAACCGAATAGTTTCGTGCAAACTCTCGGTACCTACCAAACCTATCGAAACAGCACTATGGTGAAAACATGTGTTGTGCTGTACCCTAGACAGCTGGCAGCTCTGGCTTTATCTAGGCCACAGGAAAATATCAGTAAAATGAATTCATCTGTAGTTAAAATAACTGAAGAAGAAGTTTGTGTGAAGTCGTGTACAAAATAAGGTTTGTGAAGAAATATTCCATTGATTATAATAATAGTTTACGAATTTAGTATTTGATTAAACGAAGTAAATTAGCTGAGAGATTAAACCCTGGCTGTCCGTGTGGCAGACTCGCATATTAACACTGTGATAACTAGAATCGTAATAATGGTCATGGGGAATCTTTTTTATCAATATTTTGGGTTATTTTATGATCGGTGGGCTATTCTAACTTGATATTTCCTGCTAACATATTTCCCTCTGTCAGAAGAGCCATTTTCAGACGAGAAAATTCCCTTATAAGTGCTGACGGAGCAGATACACCACGAAGCTAGGTCACTAAGAGATGATGATAATATGTGGTGTTTAACGTCCCATCGACACCAAATAGGTCGATAATGAAACCAATGTTGACGTACACACTTCCTAAAACTTTCATTCCTAGAGTGGGATTGAAACCTATACCTTGATGACTTGAAGACACACACCAACCACTAATCACCTCATGCAATGAAATCAACGATGAGTGACACTCCGTTTGAGTTTTTTAGGTTGGAGGAATCAAGCCATTAAACATTGACAAGGATCTCGTTATTACGTTCAATGTTAAAGAAAAAAGGAATTTGAAAATTTGACCAAAGTTACTTCTCAGTTTGAGTATGACACCTCAAGAAGCCGACATGACAAGATGAAAACACGTGGAGATTATTGGAAGTTCGGAATGAAACTTCTGTTTTTTATATAACTTATGGTCGAAACAACATAGTGTTTGCATATACATTAAGTAACTAAGGCATTTTTATTTCAGATAACACTTGCATCTGCTACAAAAACTATTATTCTCCTACAGTTCATCATTTACTACTTGTCTCATCTCATACGGGGATCAAACCTAAAACCTCTTGCACCAACTTGCTTAGCACATGCGAATTTTGTATGATACTACTTGGCCAACAAACCGCATCAAGATTGTGGGACCAATAGATCGCTGATACCGTAAACCATTACTTCTATATACACTGATCTGGGTTCAATCCCCGTATGGAATGAGCAACCTTTAGGACAAATAAGAGTATGATACTACTCTTGTAGCATAGTACCACCGTCCTCAATACCCACTCTCTTTGAATGTAATATTGACGTTACTCAGAGAACATTCACCTGAAATCCTCTTCGTAAAAGCATTATCTGATCAAGTAGTCGGTCCAGTAAATACGTGCAGGAATCACCGACTAGTTAGTTCCAACGTTTTGATGTGGCTAGTTGGCCGAGTGGTGTCATGTACATTTTCTTGTGGTAGGTGAGTTAGTTTCTGGGTTCGTTCCCATATTCTCTTGAGACTACTTGCGTTATTTTGTCTATTGTTATCAAATTCCATCAAATTATTCTACACTAATTTTATGCGGTTTAACAAAATTAGAGTTTACCCTTGAATAGGGGACATTTTCATTCTTTTGGCCCTATTTACGTTTCTATATATTCTACTTTATGCTCGTAGTGAACATGTGTATTGTTCCTAGAATACTTTCTTGGCGCCAACACACATTTGGTAGATGTAAGTTNAGAGAAAAAGTCATAATAAGAATAATTTCATATTACTTTCCAACGAAGAATAAAAAATTGACGGTTTCTCTCTAGGCTTTACAATAATAACCCACTTTAGAACAAAATTCATCATAGCACGAGCACCACAATAGGCTTATATCCAGAGTTTTTGTCCATTACGCTTCGAACATTGCCAGCGTCGACCTACTGGGGATAGTGGTTAGCACAGTGCGCCCTGGAACGAGAGCTTGCGGGTTCGAATCCCCAATTAAGGCATGGATGTTTGTGCTGTCTTATGTGTGTGTGTTGTTCATAGAATTAAGTTCACCTTCGTTAATCACAATAAACATTGTTTCATCGTCCCTAATAACCCATTGTGTGTCGACGGGACGCAAAACACCATATCATCATATTGCCAGCCTCACTTAGCTGTAAAGTAAACTATTTGTTGTTGTAGTGACTTACTGTGTTTTATTAAAAAGCACTCTACCATTAATACTTAAAAATAAGTGTCAAGAGAATTTAAAGCTAAGAGTATTATGAGTTTATGGTCCAGAGCTTAGGACGGTCCTGGTCTAACTGGAACTCAATCTGCAGCAACAAGTAGCCCGATATTTTATTACATGGAACACATACTGATGGAACCCCACTTTTGACTTTCCACCCATAAGACCGTGCTTCAAGACTCGACTTTACTTCAAGCGTGAGAGTCACTATTTTAGTTACTATTACCAAACAAAAACCGAAAGTGAAAGGTATCAAACTATCTCACTTCAAAATTATTCCCTTTACATGTTGGTGCACGATTTGTTGAAAATAAATTAGTTGCGCAATCTGTGTTCTAATGAAAATAACATATGATTTTTATTAGAACACAAGATTGCGTGCACTTTAAGTAAATTGGACTCTTAATGTTGTGTATTTCACCGAAACACTCTTAGGACAACCTTTTATACACATACCGAAACGATTAATCAGGTGTAGACGGGACGTAAAACACCACATATCGTCCTCATTTTATACCCAGGTGCCAGTTCTTGTATTTGAATCCGGGATCTCCCAATTAAGAGGCGGACACATTACTGATCATTAGTTCATTTAGTGTCATATTGTAAGGAACAGCAAAATATCTATCCTCATCTAGGCAAGTTTATGTAGGCCTATGTGAAACTTGGCCGTAATATTTTTGTTTACATTTTCTGCAGTGGCCTAGGTTCTTCATAAGTTAACGTTGTATGATAAGATATGTTCTCACTTGAGCGGAAACAACAACACCATATTTTATTCAGACAGATAATAAGTGAAACAAATCGAATCACATAACGAATGTCAGTGCTGTGTACTAATCCAGTTATTCTGCATTTAAATCTGCTAGTCGCTTTCTCGTCAGATAAGAAATGACAAGCACGTAATTTTTATGTCAGTCCATTGTCCTGTGTTTAATCTAAGCACATTGTTTAGTGAAAACGAAGTTTTCGTTAGGATAAAGTTTTCTTGTGGTGGTTAGTTTCTTTGTGTTTCGTAGCTATTTGATATGCTGCATATCCTTCAAAGGCTCAGTCTTGGATATCTCTTTATTTGTTTTCCAGACGAAAAATCGTTTACTTGTTTCCAGCGAGTGAAGCAGGGATGACTGGGAGGGAACCACTTAAAATGAAAACAATATTTCGCAAAGAGGGGAATAATGCGAGGCTTTTGTAGTAGCCTAAGGGTATTCATTGGTAGGTGAAAAATTGCAATTTTCTTAAACATTTTCGGTTTTTCAATAATTCGCCTTTCCTGGTACTTTGAACCGTTGTCTACCTAAAATATATATTATGGAAACTTTCGAAACTGACAAAGGATCACACTAACCCAATAACCAATTATTTTTATACTTCATTTTTCTACGAACTGTTTTGCTCCATTTTCTGACTTGCTGAATAGCCCTTGTGGTTCAGTTTTGAAACGATTTACTGGAAGTTTCAAACACATCCTTCTAGATACACCATACACAATATACAAGTACACTATTCTACAAAAGTCTCCACTCATACGCCGCACGCAACATGATATGTTGCGAAGCATTCTTTTCTCCTGTTTCATAACTATTTAAAGCTCAAGGAAAGTGAAAGAAGTCATCAGAATGATGACTTGGCCCCCACAATTACCTGATCTATCACCGATAAATTGTAGGATGATGGACAGCAAGGTCAACAAATTGTGATGCGTTCTGGGAGCGTCTACAAGTCGAATGTGGAGAAATAACAGCTGAAACCATTAACAAATTGTTATTTAGAATGACAAAGCTATGCACCCCTGTCATTCGCTTCAAGGGTGGCAACATTGGTGAGAATCTAAATTTTGAACAAAAGGAACGAATGAGCTATTTTTGTTTGTTTGTTGTAACAATGCTAGTTTTCTATTGAGTTGCAAATAAAAGTAGAATTGGCACTTATTTTGTGTTTTCCCCTCTTGTTCTATGAGCAGAAACGTTTGCACGGTAGAGTACATAAAGCAATATTTATAATATTTTGACTAATTGTGCATACATATTTAGAAACAGCTTACACGTAAACATCTATATACTTTTAAAAATGTCCAAAATTAATCAGTAGGAAATTTTACAATATATTTCTACAATTTTCTTTTATTCGTCTCCGCAAACAAAGATGCTGAAAAGTCAGTGGAAAAAGTTTCACAATATCGGATAAAATGAGACTACCAACCTAAGGGAATTGAAAATGGTATAGGCCCTTACACGTCTGGAATCATTATAAAAGAGTAGCTACAGTGTTTCTAACATCATTTTAACACTCCGTTCTCGTGCTAGCTTTATTAGCCTAAAGCAACCATCATTGCTCCATCCAAATATGGTGGTCACACGGATAAACCTCTGCAAAGTAGTTTGTGCCAAAGGCCACCAATGTTTCAAGGTAAGGGTTTCATGCACAACATAAACTGCAGTGGTGGAAAGGGTGGAACAAGAAGTGAGTCATAGTAATTACGTTGAATTTTCACAGTTTAAAAACGTTACCTAATATCTAAGTATATAATCAGAGAATAAGATAAAACTGGATGACACCATACCAACGAGGGGATTGTCTATACAGAGTGATTCATAAGTGATGGTACAAACTTCTATGGTAAGTTCATGAGACCAATACAAATTGATATTCCGGAGTGACATTTTCTTTTTAATCGCCCCATTTTCAAGATTTTTTTTAATGTGATAAATATGGCAACACTGTAAAAAGAAACATTTCAGTACGTTTTGTTTAATATGTTGCTGTTCCCGAAGGCAGTCGACCTCCTTGGCAGAGTGGATAGAGTACCTAACTCTTGACCCAAAGGTTGTGGGTTCGTATCCCGCGTAAGACATGGATGCGTGTGATGTGATATATGTGTGTTGTCCATAAATAAAGGTGCTTGAAGTGTAATAAAACGAATGCGAAACATGTAACAAGAGCTAGGCTCAGGAAAAAAAAAAAATGTCTCAGGGGTAATGGTTTTGCCTCTTTCTCGTACTTCTTGTCCAAGGGCAAGGTGTACCAGGTTCGAAACTCTCGTGAACCAGCAATTTTTTTTCAGTCACATACTAGTGCTAACTTGAACTGATTGATCAGATTAAACGTTGAAAGGTTTAAAGATTTGAAAATTAAAACACATTCTTCACAAACGATGTTCTCGTACAGCAGTTACCCTTATTAGCGTTTTCAAACTAATCAAAGTAATTGTAATTAGCTCCACCGACTTCTTATAATTCCTTTAGCCTCTTACAGTCAGCTTTATTTAAGTAAATGTGTCCAGATCTCTATCAATTAGATTTGTGTGGGGAAAAATTGGTCTCAAGTCATGTAAAAAAATCCGTAAAAACGCTTGAATGCTCGGGTACTTGGAATATCAGCTAATTTCGAATTACTGTATCAGTCAATAATTCATCGAATACATTTTGTGAAGGTACTAACATAAATAGGAGCAAATCAACATCGGCCATATGCCCCTGAAATCGATAGATTGACAAACGCACAAAGGAGAATGGAAAAGTTAGGAATAAACAAAAAAACGAAACTCCATTTACCACCCTATTTAAGAATCCAAGAGGTACCGGGTTCTAAACGCCCTTATACCAAGTCTCCTCAACGACATGAGTACCCGAGTATTCAAGCGATATTAACGGAATTTTTTTTCACAATTCAAGAACAATTCCCCCCACATAAATCTAATTGGTAGAGATCTGGACACTTAATTATTTTCATTGAGGGCCGGTTGCATAAAGGCGGTTTAAGGAAAGTTAAATTTTAACTAATAGTTAAACACTTTTTCGGTTGTACAATGTGTAGTTAAGGANATAACCTATAGTTATGTGGAGTTTAAATTAACTACTACTTCTACCTCTAGTTAAGCTAATGGTTAGAGGACAACATGGCGTCCATGCAGTCAGCTGTTTATAGTAGGACTTTGCTTTCCACACCATTACTCATACAAATGAACTTCGAATCTTCGTCAAATGATAAAATTAGATTAATGATGGAATTTATTATGACATATACATAACATACTGTATGCTACAGTGTGTATGCTGTAAGTGCACAATATTTATAGCCTAGAATATGGATAATGGGTGACATGAATAAAATGTAGTACATGCTTTTACTACGCGAATTTGAAGCACAAACTTGGATTCATATGTATAAAAATGTGTAGCATGTACTAGAAGTCAAAGTACAAACTAACCTAGTAGTAGATACTAAATTGCACAGTAAATGCTCTTAACGGTATGATTAAAAAGTAGTAAGTGCTCATATCGTTAAGAAAATGCTTAATATTTTTCAAGTTAATCGTCAGTTGATTTGTGAACTTGGTAGTGACATGTCGAGCGTGTGTGTTTGGTTTGAAGTGGCAGAGTTTATATACATTCGAAAGACAAAACGATACAAACATCGACGAATAAGTAGTGTGGATGATTACAAGTCGTTCTACAGGTTCAGTGAAGAACGTGAACTGTATTTCCAACATTTTTGGGGGAGAAAACGAGGAAACAAGAGGTGGTGCATTAACGTCAAAGGTCAAGATGCAAATCTTTCTCTGGTATGTAGGGGACCCAGGATTTCAAGTCGGCGTTGCAGAAGATATTGGAGTGCATCAGTCAACTGTTTGTAAGACGATATATAGCTAGTGTCAGTCAAAAAATATTAGAAAAATCCGACCAGTGGGTCAGATTCCCTGCAGCACACCATGAAATAACGGAAGCTAAATTTGAATGGCAACAATATTATAACTTTCCTTGTACCTATTTTGAAGCCAAATGTACACGGTGGTGAATATGTTAACAGAAAGGGTGTAACAACTATTAATATTCAGGCCACATGCAATGTTAAAGACATATTCACAAGCGTTGTTGCCGAGTGGCCGCGGGTTCTGTACACGATAGCCGTATTTTTCGGAATTCTGAAATAGGGCAACTGATTTCTGAACACAGAGGACACGCAGTTCTAATGGGTGATTCTGGTTACTCACCTCTTACACATGTGCAGAAACCCCTCAGCAATTACATTACAATCGTGTCCACGCTCAAAATAGAGTGGCTATTGAGAGATGTTTTGGGCAAGTAAAACGGCGATTTCCTGTAGTAATTTATAGAATGAGATTTGAGATTATGTTTGGACAGAGCACCCTGAGTAATTGTAGGTTGTTTTGTATTGCACAACGTTGCCAAATACCTAAAGGACGACACAGACTTCGATGTAGTCATTGATGATGATAACGAAGACCACGATGATGACCACAATAATAACGATGACAGGCAACTCGGTGTTCAACGAAGAGAAGAAATTGACCATATTTTGTTCACAAACCAACAACAATAGGGACTAAAATAAAAACAAAACGCAAAATATCACGACAGTGCTCAATAGGTTTTATATGTTTGGTGATTTTAGAAACACGTGTTCCCTTTGTGCAGCTTACATTGACGAGTAGGGAAGGGTTAATGTATTTATTTGGGATGTAAACAAGGGAAATAAATATCAAATCAAATCAAATTTATTTAAAACATTAACTTGAATACAGACAAGAATAGTTTACGTCATTGAAAACATTAAAAATAAACACACACACACACACACAAATCATTAAGGAATTCATCCATACTATAATAACTATTTTGTGTCAGCATAGTCTTCAGCCTTGATTTAAACTTAATAATATCCAAATCTCTTACCTGGATAGGCAATTTTTTGTAGCACTTTATTCCCATATTAGATGGTTTTTTGTCGTACAAGACAGTCTTTTTTGCCGTATAACAATAGTAGTCTTATTCCTGGTATTATGATCATGAATATCTGAGCTAGTCCCTAGTATATCACCATCAAGTCTTCTTCTCGTGCTCATAATTAAAACAAAAATATATACACTAAAACTGTCATCACTTTGAGCTTCTTAAACAAAAGACGGTATGAACATTTAGGGCCCAAACCCAAAATACATCTTACAGCTCTATTTTGCAAATAAAAAACACGATACAATCTACTTGACTCACCCCATAATTCGATTCCGTACATAAAGAAATTAAAAAAACACAGTATAATAAACGTTTAACAGAGCATCAATAGACAAAAGCGACTTTAGTCTTCTTATCATAAAAATATACTTATTTAATCTTTTACAAACATAATAAATGTGAGAATACCAGTTTAATTTACTATCCAAAAATATACCCAGCATACGTACACTTTGATCCTTTACCGGAACATCTCTCAAAGAAAAGAAAATACATTCAGTCTTGTCACTATTTAAAGACATACCATTCATCGTAAACCACGACTCAGCCTTATAATAATCCTGATCAGCTATACCACATAACACATTTATATCACTATGCACTTCAATTGAAGTCGTATCATCAGCGTACATGATGTAAGGTGAGTTTACCTTTTCTGGCAACTCATTCATAAAAATTACAAAAAAAAAGAGGTCCCGGGATTGATCCTTGGGGCACCCCAGAAACAACTCTTCGATGACCAGAAGTCTTATCGCCCAATTTTACAACTTGTAAACGATTTTTCAAAAAAGAACTCAAAATTTTTATAGCATCATTGCTAATCAACACATTATGTGGGACTTTATCAAAAGCAAAAGTGCTACAACATTTTTCCTATCCTCAAAAGCATTATAAATTTTACTTACTAAACTGTCAACTGCTTTTATGGTTGACAGACCAATTCTAAACCCAAACTGAGAACATGATAGCAGCTGACACTTATCCAAATGCATATTTATTCTAGTTTTTAATATAGCTTCCAACACTTTTGATAAAATTGTAATAATAGAAGTTGGACGATAATTTGACACTACATTCTTAACACCTTTTTTAAAAAGGGGAATCATTTTTGATATTTTAAGATATTCTGGAAAGATACCCTGTTCCAAACACTGATTAATTAGTATCGCCAAAATGTTAGCTATCCAACCAATAATCTTCTTGACACTATAATTCGACATACCGTAGACATCTTGTGCTTTAGAGCTACTAAAACTTTTAATAATGTTAACAACCTCATTTGCATTAGTTTCATCCCATATTTGCAATTTCTGTACATTTCTGTCTAGCTCATAATTACATTCAATCATTTTTTCATTAAAATTTTCACAAAATCCTAAATTAAAATCTTCAACAGTAAGATTAGGTATATTTTGTGGTTGTCTATCAGTAGTCTCGTCTTTAATCAGATTCCAAAGAACACGATTCTTGTTGCCTGCATTTTGGATCTGTTTCTCATAATACTTTTTTTTGCCCTTTGTATTTCAAGCCTATACTCTTTTTTTTTCAACATCTTATAATAATCAATTTTTGTACTCTGATACATATGATACACAGAAATCATTTCTTTCCTCATATTCTTCAAGTTCTCATCAAACCATTTAGTGTTTTTTTATCTATCTTCTTATCATAATGCATTTCCCTGTATTGGTATGGGAAAAATATATCAAAAATATTTACAATAATTGACAAAAATGATTGAAAATTAATTTCAGCTGAAACATTCCCTGTACATTCATACCAGTCCACATAATAAAGCCATAATTTGCAAGCATCAAAACCCTGCTCAGTAAAAGATCTAGCCACTATTTTTTTATCACCACCTTTAATTTCTCAATTTTTCAGCTTTTTCAGCTCTAATACACAAGCCCTGTGATCTGAAATATGTGTTTCCAAAGAATCATAGCTAAATTCGCGTTGCTTTAAAAACATAAACATGTAATCAATACACGATTCCAATCTTGTTGGTAATATACCCGATACTACAAAATTAAAGGAAAATAATAAATCTTTCACCATGATTGATGACTTGTTGCATAGTCTCAAGTCAATATTTAAGTCAAT
>KZ877430.1:0-18998 GCA_003456935.1 Machilis hrabei
GATTGACACCTCTCCCATACTTCTATCATCAAGAAGCCCACGGGTCCTGATTTTTTAACACTTGCCCCCAGACTAATAATAATGAAATAGAAGATTAATATATTCCTTGATCATTTGTTGCCTCAGTAGAGTGCTTATGCAATCTAAGCTGTAGTGATTGTTTATACTATTTGTTTCATAAATAGTGACTAGCCCTAACCATAATAACCTCTTTAATTAATAATTAAATTTAAAGCATGGTTGTATTGCATAGAAAAAGCCCCAGAAATTTATACAGTTAGACAGTGCGCACACTAGAATAGAAACATTTTGTCGGCCGACAGTTTTGTCTTAACGGCAAGGGCTGTGGCGTTAAACGGGAGTGCGCANGCTACCAGTCACGGCAGAGGCACGCCAAAAAACAGTCGTCGAGCTCGGCAGACGGCCGCGGACTTTTCTGTCGCCTTGAAAAATACAATGTCGACAAGTTGATGGTGCGCAAATCAACGACAAAACTGTCTTTTGCCTACTTCATTCGTATCGTTTCCAGCACTTTTAACGTTAAACATTTATTGTTTATCTGGTTTTGCATTCGTGCATTATTTAATAATTACTGAAAATGTAACCATATTTGTCTTGCTATTATTTTACATCGTGGAACGTGATCACTATTTTCCAATATTACAATTACATTTTATTGTATTGCCAAGGTAAAGGCACCTTGTGGAGTTGTAAAACAACTCGATAAATACTGCCTCTATTTTGATGTAAATCGAGTGTACTCTCATAAAACGTACACCATCTTTTATGCGGACAAAATTGTGCAAGATACAGCAGCACTATCACAGAACTCTGGATTGACGTCAAGAGGTCTGTGAAGTATCTGCCACTTGTTGGCCAAAATTCTAAATGTGCACTCAACAAGTCTGACGCTAGTTTGCAATTCTTTTAAGAACTATCAAATTCTTTTTTGCGTACGGGAGCAATACGTGTTTAGATAAACCAAATGCTTCATCAGCTACAACGTAAAATGGTATCATTTTACCACTTTCATCACAGGTAAGGGTGAGGGAATATTCAACGTGTTATTTTCCAACATTCGTCCCATTTGAGATTCTTTGAAAATAATCTAATGGCTCATAGCTCCAAGAGACCCGTCGTCAATAAACACAAACTTGTAATCAGCGTCGACCCGTGCCATTAGTACTTAGGAGAAATATTTCTTGTAATTGAAATATTTGGAACTTGAATTATCAGGCCTCACTACTCTGACGTGTTTGCCATCAATGGTTTACAGCTGGTCCAACTAGTGTTAATAACTCATCGAACGTTGACATATTCATACGAAAGTATGAAAAACATTTGTTTGGATGCTCACACAGAGCTTCGTACAAAGTGTAAAACTTTCCTTTTAATAATCTCGAACTATCAATGGGATGTACCCACAACTCGCTCCTTATTTTCTTCTTTCGTCGTCGAGTAAGTGCACAAACTAAGGCAGTTTACACAAAATCCATTTTTGGAGAAGGAGAGAAGAGAAACGTTCATGAAGAGCACCTGGAGGTCACTAAATTGTCTTAACGCTGTCTCTGGTGTGGGGGGGAGGGGTATCACGACAAAACTGTTTTGCAAGTCAGCCGACAACGACAAAACAGTTGTGAGACAGTTTTAGATTTTTTTTTTTTTTTTTACTGGTTGACATATTTAGTCAAAATAGAGACTTAGTAGCTATGGATTTGTCTCAAATTTCTGAAAGAACCTAAGCGTATAGGATTTTGGTATTTACGTTACTCGATACATTTAAATCACGAGTAGCTGTTGTAACAGTAGTTAACCGTAGTTGCTGATCTTAGCTAAATATAAATGGTGAGTTTGACGCATTTAATACGCTAGCTAAAACGGTAGTCTTAAACTATTAATAATCAAAATTTTTAGTATAATTGTATTTGACCAAGGAAAAAAACACCTTTAGTCCAGCTGACTCTTCTCACTAACCAACAGTAATACCTATAATGTGTGTGTAGTAATGTTTAGGTTTCTGACTGTATACTTGGTATTTATATCCTATTTCGTAAATAAAAAATGTCCTGCGCTGGTTTGATAAGGTAAAGTCCCCTTAACAAATCCAATCTATTTCTCAACTCGGGTCACAGTTACAAATACGGGAAAATGCTCTCGAAGTTACTCGACTAGTTGTTAACAAACCCTGATATGAGAATTGAACTGGATGTTGCTNAATAAACAAAAACTAAAGTATTCCATGTTTTCATATTATTTATGAAGAGGGGTCTTATTTCCCCTTTCTACAGTTGTTGAAAAATTAAAGAAAAAGGAAAGAATACTGCCAGTACAAAAATGTATTGAAATTTTGTAAGAAAAAACAGTATTAAAAATAACTAACACGTGTACCTAGTTTTTTAAATGCTAAACAATTTATTGCGTTATTATGTAGCTAATGTAATAAGGAATGAAATGCCAATTGTGTAGCTTTTTCAAACAAACCCCTAATATTAGAGAGAAAAAAAGCAGAGCAGGGGCAAATGTGTACATCTTAAGGGATTATGTAATAATACACAAATGAAAGTTAGAAGTGCATAGGAACACAAACTTTTATTCTTGGACCTTAAATCCAGTTATTCTTGAAATGACATTTTTTAGAAACCACTAGAATATTATGTAACCCCAAAAAAAAAATCCAAATTAATTAAACTTAGGGTATAAAAATTAAACTAGAATGCATACAGAAATCTGAAATTGTAGCACAGATTGCAAACAAAGACATTCTACCGTTTTATTACATTCCTTCATGAGCAGGGCGTTTAAAATCTGTGTCTGGCCTATTACTCTATTTCGTATGTAGCACTTTACTGATAAGTGCTGCCACCTGTATTGATTCTTAGAAGCAACGGAAATACAAAAGTAATCTTCGTTTGACCGGTGTTTGTGATATTATAACATTGTGTTTACTACANTTCATTAAGGTTTCTACTTTTATCTCAAATCTAGAAAAAATACATTACAATTATAAAAAAAACACAACTTAACTCATGGTTTTTATGTATGACGTGCAAGTAGCGTGTTACATCTCCCACAAGAAACCTTCAATTGTTTTTGACAGTGTTACCAAATGCGTCCATCTTTTACTAAACAAGAAATGGCTTCCGTACCTTTACCCTGCACTACCTTACGTAATTATACTTTCTTTCCCATTATCATCCAAGCATTTGTTTTATTTGATCTGTGGGTTTATTTCATTCTGAAGGAATTAATTTTATATTTGTACAGGTAATTTCCTTGGATGTTTCTATTTACAGGTTCAGTATAGATCTGTGAAATCTTGACAATTTCTTTACAAATATATAGTTTCTTATACCTACTCAGATTTAGTCTTTGTTTCATGTACCTTTAATTTACCTTTATCTGTAGGTATTGCACAAGTTTTTGATAAATTTATTCATTTTTATATCTGTTTTTGAAGATTGTGCTTCTATTGTATGCTCATTGTTTTGTGCTTGGTGATCTTTGTTTATGCTTCCTCAAACTATTCCCTACCAACCATAATCGTGATCAAGTTTTTCCAGGTTAATTTAGATCCAAACTTTTCTTCCCTCGAACATTTAATTTTTGAATTGTGGCTCCACCAGTATTCAGTACACATCTTACAAAACTTAGAAGGAAAGAACAAATTATATGCGACACATAATAATGTTTGGCATTTAGAAACATCAGTCGAAGTCGAGACTCGTGGGCTCGATTATCATAATTTGAATTTGTGGAGTGCCAGGATTCCTAGTTTTAATAATTTGTCTGTGATTTAGGAGAACACAAACTGTCGTTATACCGATACAATTCATCGTTTCCACGTTAGACGCTCGTAAAGTCGTAAGCAAAACGTGGATCTGAAATTCTGCACGTCGCTCATTACTGTAACGCTCCCGCTACCTTCCTACCACCCATCCCTCGAACTCCTCCTCTCCACCTGTGATATAATGTTCCAAATGCTACCAATAGTAGCTTTCAAGAGTTTCGTAAAGTCGCTCGCGTATCTGGACTTATCAGTCGAGAGGTTTAGGCGCCAGGCACTGGATCGTAAGATCGAAGGTTCGATTCCTGATTTAGAATCGGACGTGTTTCTTGTCACGGTTTATATTTAAGCTATTACTTCTATTATTTTTGTTTTCGTATAGTTAGGTATATGATGTTTTGTTGACCTTTTCGTTATTTTGTGCCCACTGTGCCCCCGTTCAAAATGGAAAATATGTTGTTGTAATAGTTCATAAACGAGAAAGGTTATCTTGTATGTTGTTTAAATGTGCCAATGATCAAATAACTCGGTTAATTTTTTATTGTTAATCAGTTTTCTACATTTAATTGTTTTCTCTTGCTTGCAGCTAATATTCTATTTTTTGCTAACAAGGGGAGGCTCCGACATAGGGGCCACCGATGGTTTTCTATTTTCGTAAGTTTATAGACCAGCCCCCAAAAGTGAATTGCCAAAACGATAGGCATTTTTCTTGGCATATAACAACGACAGCAAGACCTGAGGTGGCAAAGAGAGGCTTGTCTGTCGTGCTCGCTCTCGCTGGTTGAAACTCCAATGGGTCTATACATTTTTCTTGTTGTGTTTCTATAAATATTAATGCAAATAATAGAAAACTGATATGTGCAAATTTTTGTTACTTATTTTATAATAATAGGATGGAGAAACCAAGATTTTCTGCGTATTTTATTGTGGTAGCCTAGCTGTTTTTAATCTCATCCTTCTTTTGTGTATGTTTTCTTGGCATGCTTTCTGCTGCACATACCCTATGCAAAGTTGATGTGATATTTAATACAGGGTTCATTTTTGCGTTCATTCAGGTAACGATAATGTATTTACAATTAGCAAAAATATGTTCGTTAACAAGGTTTCATAGATTTTCATTTTTTATGTGTTTGTCTATCAAGACTTGTAATGTTGTGGATGTAATTATCGTAAAAGCAAGTGTAACATACCGTAAATACAAATGGCACCACCCACATTGCCCCAAAACCACGTCATTACAGTCACATTCTTTTTTTTAAAATTGTAAATGGAAAGCAGACTTCATTTACATTTACACACAATTCTTTTTCCANGCAAACCATACATAACATAACATATCTTCAAGTAATGGTGCACTCAAGTGATGATGAACCAGTGAGTGTATCCTTATGGCATCTTCACGCGAATTGATTTCTATTTGCATAAGTAACATGCATCAATATTGAAAGAGTTTGGGAAAAAAATACGGGGGCTCAAACCAGTGACGGCAAGTATTACATATGGGCGCCTGAACCCACTCGGCCACCATGGGTCTCGATATTGGCGCATTCCATACGTTGTTATACGCCAAGCACAAAACTTAAATCCCGAATTTACTTTTGTGGAGTCTACAAACTCACGAAAATAGAAAATGAAGTGGTGTCCCCTTCTAAGATGAAATAGATATAAAAAATAAATTTTGTCTGTTCCTGTGTTTCACTGCTTTCACCAAAACTAACTAAATAAAAGGTGTGTATCTTGCATTGCCTTAAACTAAAACTTAATAACCAAAATAATTACAACAAAAATGACCAAAAAGCTTCTCATACTGCAACAAAACTTCGGCTGTGTTTTCTATTTTACTCGCCAGCCTTTCTTATCCACAACGAGTTGTGAGCGTTGCTAGAGCTTCCCGCGTCCTCTCGTCGTGTCGATCCCGTCGTCTGACCGTGATGCCCCAAATGTTCTCGATGGGATTCGAGACCCTTCGTCAGGCTTCCGTGATTGTCACTTTGCTGTAACAAATGCTGGCGCTTCTCTGGTGGCAAAATACTGAACTACAATGAAGAAGGAAAATAAATATATGCAGAGCGGGTAATTGTTTGTTGATAGAGTTGTCTTTTGAACAGTTCAGAGGGAAGGGTGGAGGTGTTGACCTCCAGCAAGGCCTTGTCTCCACCCACTCGGTTGACAAATACAAAAGGAACAAGGAGAGACACTATTCGAGAGCTTATCGAAGAACTCAACATCTCGTACGGGTCCGTGCAAAGCATTTTAACCGATAATTTGCAAATGAGACGAGTGAGTGCAAAATTTGTTCCCAGACTTTTGACTGATGAACAGAAGGGAAATCGAGTCTCAGTTTGCAAGGAATTGAAGGATCGTTTTCATGCAGATCTGGACTTCATGGCCAAAATTGTAACTGGAGATGAAAGTTGGGCCTATGGCTATGACCCTGAGACGAAAATTCAGAGATCTGAATGGAAAACCAGTAAATCCCCTCGCCCTAAAAAGGCACGTCAGTCAAAGTCGAACATCAAGGTCATGCTCATTGTTTTTTTTCTATAGTGAGGGCGTAGTGCGATTAGAGTTCGTTCCGAGGGGAACGACTGTAAGCTCCGAATTTTACAAGGGGATACTGGAACGTTTGCGAAAAGATGTGCGAAGAAAGAGACCAGAAATGTGAGCCAACGGCTTCCTTCTTCGACACGAAAACGCGCTGTGCCACACGTCGCTTTTGATTCGCGAGTTTTTGGCCGGAAAAAGTGTTCCTGTCTGTCCACTTCTGCCTTACTCACCAGATTTAGCACCATGCGACTTCTGGCTCTTCCCAAAAATAAAAAGCGTGCTAAAAGGAAAACGTTTTGACATTGAGCTGGCCACGACCCAGCAGCCGAAAGCCCTTCCGAAAGAAGCCTTTCAGAAATGCTTCCAGTCATGGATTCAACGTTGGGACAAGTGCGTCGCTAGCCAAGGACAGTACTTTGAAGGGGATTAATTCAAATTCTATGTAAGCTTATTACTTTGTTTGTAATAAAATTATTCACCGTATTTTTTTATCACACCTCGTATGTGATGGCCAGAGCTGCTCAATGCCGGAACCGTAACTCTTCTGCAGTCGGATAATGTTCAAATAGAAACTGTTCTTATTGGATCATTGAGAAATGAAAATTAAAAGTTGGACAAAGCTGCACTCTATAATCTAAGAAAATAAGAATGCACAATTGTTATATAAACCATAAAATACTACTAGTTAAATTTCAATGTTGTCTTTCACAAACGGCTAAAAAATGTGAACATATATTTAAATAATAGTCATATTGGAACATAAAACCTTTGCTTATTAAACATTTTGATGTATCTGGATTCGAACCCATTCTTATGTATTACAGTTAGTAAATACTATGGCTGAAAACTATTCGTTATTAGCTACATAAAAATCAATTAATCCACTTTGGTTCAAGAAAACAACCTTCTGCTATGAATTATTTGCAAAATAAAATTCCAGCCTCTAAAAAAGAATGCCTCTGGACTTGAATCTGTTACGTCAGGTTTAATCCATTGTTAACTTAATCGACGTTTGAAAACTTTCAGAGTAAAAACCAACCTTCTTCCATGACAAATATTTTAAGATAAATTTATTTATTTTACCATTAATCTAATAATGGTGTCTGGATTCACACCCCTGAGATATAAATCACTAATTACGATTAATACATTCCACATTTGCAAAATGTTGGGGCTAAAATGAAACTCATTCTTTGAAATATTGTTTCCTAGTTAACGCTACGTTAGATAAATTGCATAAAGGCCTCCAAATTCAAACCTGCGAAAGTGAGATTAATGTGAATTACCACGAATTAAACTACTCAGTATTCTCAAATGTTTAGTTGAACATTAAGGGTCATTCAATGTCAAATCAGCATGGTCTGTGAACCTCGATGTCTCAGATTGTTTTTTTTTTTAGATTTTAAAATATCAAAATTTTGGAAACGGGTGAAAATCAAATTTTATTTCCAACTCCATCATGTTGTACATCCAATGAAAGCCCTTTTCAAGAGGTTTAAAATGAACCCAATTTGAGATCGGTAAGACAAAAGGTTGCTGAGCTATGAGAGGTTTCGTTTAGTGATGTTCGCCGAAAATTGGAGTTTTTTGCCATTTTTGAAATTCGATTTAAAAAAATCCACTTGCATAAAAAAATAATTAATTTTTCATATTCTCCATGGGTACAATCAATATACTAAAAATCATAACACTCTGATTCATCTAGGTTCAAAATTTAATTTTTTGATGTTGATTTGACATGGATTGTTTATTGTTAATACTTTTTTATATTTTTCTACACTTTGAGATGTTGCTTCTTGGTATAAATCAAACAAATGACTCTGCATTTGAACCCGTGACAAAGAGGCATAAATCAATCGGTTTAATGTACTCAACATTTTAAAACTTTGTGTTGAAAAAGCTACCTTCTTCAACGTTTATAGCCAGGAATAGCTTTATTTTCATTAAATCAATTAATGACCTTTGGATTAGAACCCATGACCCTACAACAAAAATTGGTCTTTTCAACATCTGAAAATTCTTGGTGAAAAATAAATCTCTTTTAACCAAAATCTTTCAATATGTCAGTCTTTCCTACAAATCAAATAAAGACCTGCAGATTCGAACCTGTGAAAATTATATTTTAACTTCAAGCATTGGATGAAAATACTCAGGATTTGAAAACATTGGGTGGAAAAATAGACTTTCTACAATTAATAATTTCAAATATAATGCCATTTCCCGTTAATCAAACCTGTGTCTCTCGGTTTTAAGTCAATACATTCAATTTAACAAAATATAAAAAAAAAACTTTTAAGTGTAAAATTTTCTGTGAGCTAATTCACCTGGTTCTACAGGGCTGTAGCTGTGAATTCCCCCCCAACCAGAGATAATAAGCATTGAAAAAAGTCCAATATTGAAAAGTACATGTTTTTTTGCCCTTTAGCAAAAAAAAAAACAGGAGAAGTATCAGAGCTAATATTTTTTATATAAACACTACTATAGCATAGCTATCCACCATGAAAATTACAGTTGTGACACTGGCCCCCTTCACAAGGTAAAATTGTCCCCCCAAAATGTATTTTTCAAATTTCAGGAGTAAATTTCTGGCTTAAATTGAAGCCTTGATAAAAGTGTTAGGAAAAACAATAATATAACAACAATGATGTTTGAAATGTGATTGTAATTACGGTGTGCGTCTCATCTATTTTTCCCAATCCAGAGCCGATACATTTAATTTTGCTCAAACACTTGCGAAAGCCATGACACAAACATGTCCGTCATTTTCAAGAGGGGAAAAATAAAAAAAATAATGGGTTCATCACAGAAAAAAAGTAAATTTTTTTAAAAAGTTCACACAACCACATAATTTATTTCTGGACCACTTGATATGGATTAACCCACAAGTAATTTTTTTATATTTGCTATAAAAAATGCTGAACAATCTGCACGACATGGGGGCCGGTGGCATCTGGGGGCCTCCCCGCCTTGCAGGGGCTGTGGGGGCCTCCACTACGGCCCTGTGGCTCTCAGATTTAAGTCATTAAACTCAATTATACTAATCATAATAAAAACATTGGTGCAGTAATTGACAAATCATCTACTTAATATTTGCAATCTTTGGGGGGAAAATAGCACTTATTAATAATACGTTTCGAGATTTACTACAATTACGTGAGCTTTTTAATCAAATTAATTATCTCAGGTTCAAACACTAACTATCAGATTTAAATCTCAGTTATACTACTCCAAATTGGAAAACGTCTAGAAATTGAATGAAAGCCTCTGGATTCGAACCCGTGCCCTAAAAAAACATTAATAACAGTGACTTGATCTACTTAATATTTGCAAAATTTGGGTGCAGTAATACACTTTCTATGACGAATACTTTTTAGAACTCGTTTAAAAAATGTTTGGTGCATATAAACCCAGATACAATCTGTAGACCTCATACAAAGTCAATAATTTATATAATATAGATTGTATACATCTCGTGTTATAAATTAATGCACTACAAGTGTAATAAACAAAACTAAATACACTGAACACTTGAAGCTAAAATAATAACTTGTATCAAAAGTTGTTGTTCAACTCATTTCTGGCTGTTTGTCGAGAACACGTTTGCACGTAAATCCATCAAAGAAGGGAAGACTGCCCGCAGTTCAGAAAATAATTCCTCGCCGCCGATACCTCACCCTTCCACGAAGACGTTGTATTGCCACGCTGCTTCTACTAGAAGCAATAAGCTTAATTTGAAATAAAAAATTCTCAATATTGAACCAACGGATTTGGATTCTGTTAAAAGATATTTGTTCAGACAAAATGTCTAATATATACTGCTGNATCAATTTTTTGGTGTAAACATGCCGAAAATATAGATTTTTCTACAATCAATTACAGAAATAAAAGTTTCACATCTTATCTGACTAAAAAAACTCCAACAAGATGTCTTTAATATCGTGGGGAAAGTTTTGTTTCTAAATTAAAATGCAGGGTCTTAAATCTGGGGATTTGGGTGGCCAATCCAATCGGAGCACATCTTGGTGCTACACAAACCATTTTTGAGTGGTCATCAACAATTGTTATATTTGGTATTTCTTCAGCAGAATACAAAGCACACACTGACGGTAGCATGCACATCTCCAAGATTGCACAGTATCCATAGGAGTCCATACCCAGTGATATTTGTGTTATTTCCCCAATGCCATTTGCAGTCATCCAATCCCAAAACACAACATATATTCTGCCACTTTTGTCAGAATGAAGCACGTATTTTGGATCCAACCGCATATTGTTAGGACGCCACACAAGAACTCGCCCGTCCTCCACCGAAGTAAATACTTTTTCGTCTGTCCACACAACGGTGTTCCAGAAGTGCAGTGTTTTGGACAAAAATTCAAGGCTGAATCCAACCCTGATTTCATGATGTTCAGGTGTTAATTTTGGCTTCTTTGTTGGTTTTCTGGACTGAAGTCCAGCGTTATTTAGATGCCGTCTAACAGTTGAGGAGCTCACTGGCAACTGCAGAGTAGAAACATGGGCTGTGGCTGGCTTCATTTTTTTTTTTTAAGTCCTTCCCCACGTTGATTGACGAGTTGTCAGACCCAGCGTTGCTCACATTTAATGTTGATGTTCAGGTGATTGGCAGTTCCATGAAAACTTGACCCTCCTCCCCACATGCCAACAGTACATCCACGTCTTGAATATGCGCCACAGTGCTTATTTGAAGAATGAACGTAAAACAATTACCTTCCACGTAAACACACAACATAAACGAAAACGCCAGTAGAGTACAATTTTTCACTTGTTCTGCTTTCAAATTCAAAACCTATATTATGTTAACTAAGTGAAAGAATAACGAGAGAACTTAATCTTTAGCCTCGGTGACCAAAAGTTTTATTTCATTACGAAAGGTTTGAATTTGTAGGAGAAGTAAACGTTGTAATGAAATTTTACATCTGTATTATATTCAACAATTGGAATTCATAGCCAATCCCGGTAATCTAGTGAGAGAACCTTTCCCATCGATAAGCTATTACAACAGTATGTTTTCCCGTTTTGAACGGGGGGATAGAAACTACAAAAATATTAGTAATCCAAACAAATTAGCCACAGTGGCTACAAGATAACGAAAAGGTCAACATAATTAGTTGAAAACTATCATATTTATAACTACCAAAAATCAAAAATAATATAAGAGCTTAAAACGCGTCTAGATAAAACATGGAACACGGGACAAAAAAGACGCAAAGCTTTAGCGAGGTGCAAACGGCAGCGTTACGATTAATGAAAAAGTATTTTTTTTTTTAAGTAATCAAATTTACGAAACACAAAACAAGTTCACGCAAGCCATAAACTTGCAGTTAGCGGTAAAAACAAGCTCAGGGGCGTCGTACTCATCAATGATTTAAATTGTACAATAAAATGAACCCTAAAATTTATTAAATTTACGGAACACAAAAGGCAAGTTAAAGCAAGTCAAATGCTAGGCGTTTACGGCAATTGCTTATTGATAAATGAATGAATTATGTAACAAAATTTAGCCTAATATTAATCAAAGTTACGGAACGTCCGTCATAAGCTTGGCGATAGCGGCAATTACGAGCACAAGGGCGTCGTAATCATAAATCAATAATAAAATTAAGCAATTTCCTGAACAATTAAACCTAAAATTAATCAAATTTCCGGAACATGGGACAAATAGTACTAGCCTTCATTGTTCCGTGAATTCTTAAAACCAGAAAAGTGCTGTTAAAAACATACGTGATTGCTAATATAAAATTTTTTTTATTGCGATATGCTAAATCGAAATCCTTAGTTACATTTACTATAGAGTATTTTTTTACAAAGAAAAACTAAGCCAAAACGGCTATAATACTAAACGTTCCGTGTACCGTAAATCCATAATAACCAATATCATAAGTGATCATGGTTCTTTGAAATATGTTAAACAGACAACTTTAGTTACTGTTCGTATAAAATAGTTAATTACGAAAAGAAATGAACACGGGACAGAAATGTTGCCACGCTTTTCTTGTTCCGGAAATTCATAATTGCCGCCATCGTCACTCTTACGACTTGTGATATCTTGTCGGACGTTCAATAACTTTGATTAATAGTAGGCTAAATTTTGTTATATAATTCATTAATTTATCAATGCTTGCAATTGCCGCAAATGCCTAGCATATGAATTTCTTAAACTTGCCTTGTGTTCTGTAAATTTAATTAATTTTAGGTTTAATTTTATTGTATAATTTAAATCATCGATCAGTACGACTCCCCTGAGCTCGTTTTTATCGCTAACTGAGAATTTATGGCTCGTGTCAACTTGTTTTGTGTTTCGTAAATTTGATTACTTAAAAAAAAAATGTTTTCATTAATCATAACGCCGCCCCTGTGCTCGTTCTTGCGTTTTTTTTGTCCGGTGTTCCGTGTTTTATCCAGACCCACTTACCCACTTTCGTGTTTTAAAACAGCCTTAAATATTATAACAGCATAATAATTACCAGGTTACAACCCTATAAAATAAAAACCTCTTATATCTAATATTAAGTATTTCCTTTTACTTTACACCTTACATTATAACATCAGTTACGAATATCGCCCAAAAGAGAAGAATTGATAACTAAGCATTTTGCTGTCTGTAAGCAGCTGACTAGGCCTACAGTAGTTTCTACATTGTTTTCACCACAGAAGACGTACAACATACTGAATAGTTATATTTGCCGTGTACAATTTACGAACAAAGCTGACAGTAGTCAATTTCATGCCTTACTTCAACAACAACAGGAAGTTGCAAATAATATTTTTAGGCTTTCTTTGTACAATATACAACGTCAAAAGAGATTTTTCTGGAGGAATGAAAAACATGAATTTTGTTAAACACAGCACAGATACAACCAGTGGCGAATAGCGAGTGACGTATTAGGCGTGCGGGCGCCGTTGTCTAATCTATCGGTAAGTTAATGTCGCCTATGTCACGTAAGTTTGTATTTCCGTTGTCAATGAAACTTTCCGAAAGAGTTCACAAAAATTATAAGAAATACCTTAGCTATGAAGTAAACACGACAAGTCAACAATGCCCGCACACCTAATACGTCACTCGCCATTCGCCACTGGATACAACATAACTGAAAATTTTCAAGGATTGCTAAGTGCCCTTGCACAGGTTCTAAGTATTTCTCAAAAACATTCACTTTTTCATGTGGCACTTTAAAAACTCATTTAATATTTCACTCACTTAATTTGCAAAGTTAAAATGAAACCAAGTCCAGGAAAACAGATCTACGGATCTTGCCATTCAAAGTCGGTACTATATCAACAAATAGTATTTTGTAGATGTTGTTGATTCATTTTGAATCTATTTGTCTAACGCTAATATGTTTGTTACCTCATGTCATTGGTAAAAGCATATTCACACATTACTTTACTAAAAATGACATTTCAAAATCAGATATAAAATAAATATTTTTAACACACACCACTGAGTTTGTAGGTTGCAAAACATAATTGTTAGTTCTTTCTGTATGTGACTGAATTATGAGAGTTAGCTTCACTTAACTATTTCAGGTTGTAGTCAAGCAACGACAAAACGGTGGCTTCACTTATGGTCGGCGATGTACGCCCGTTGCTCTGGATGCGTACAGCTTGGACAGCGTCTCCATATATACAAGTTTAAGAAGGAAAGCCGCCGGTCTTCGGGCTTCTAAGCGCGGATACACTAATCACGGTTTTGAAGAACCGGTAAGTGCATTTTTTGTGTGGGGGTGGCACCCTTTTTTCTCGTTTTCAAGACTTTATTTGTGTTTTACAGGGATCCCCTTCTCATCCGGTNAATTTTGCCGGATTGGCTAACGTCAGTGCTGACCCTGACACTCTAGAGGAGGAGTTTCGAATGATACCGCTCATAACGCCNAACATGGAGGAAGTTCCACGTGGAGCCGAAGCCAAAAACAGATATGCTAATGTGGTGGCCACACCAGAAACAAGAGTTCCCTTAACACCTATTGAAGGAGAACCTTTGTCAGACTACATCAATGCTAACTACATTAAGGTAGAGTACGACGGCAACTTCCTTTTTGTCGTTCTTTAATGTTGAATNTTATTTAGCTATGACACGTTGAACAGAATGTACGTGCTTGTCGGTACGTTCACATTTATCGTGTGCGACGAACTGATTCTAATTGTAACGGCTGTTGTGTTATTTAAAAGACAATCGTTACTGTCATCTAACAATAAAATGTCAAATATTCACCTCCAGTAATATTTGTAACCCATTGCAGCATTTCTTGGAAATCACATTATCCTCAATTTCCCTTAAAACACACAGAACAGACCCAGCAGTGTCAGTAAATTTTCTGCACATATACAACTCAACTTGTGTACGGATGTATGTCCACTTATTTCTCGGGATTGGCTGGTCAGATTTAGAAAATAAAGAATGCATTTATGACCTTAAAAAGTTCAAAATATGACCTAAAAATTTTAAAATATGATTTCAAAATTAAGTCTCAACTAAACCCCTCAAAATTTAGAGCAACTGTTATTCATATCATGTAGGCAATTCCAGAGGAAGAAAATCACTGGGTGTTCATAACTTCCACAAGCAACAAGTGTACAGGTGCAACAACATCATGGGACTTAAACCACGGACTCACGAATGCGAGTCACGTGTACGCCTTTAGAAGATGACTGATGTAAGTTTCAATGTTCCACTAGATTATAATACAAAAGAAGCTCTTTTCCCCATAACTGCCAACTCAGCATCACTAAACCCTATACCAATAAAGATAAATAACGAGACCATACTCTAATCAATCGGCGAAATGGAACTCTAGCCTAGATATTTGTGTGGAATCATCAACAAAGCTTCAATCATGACATTTTCAGACACTGAACATCAGCTTCTAAAACGTGTAACAACAACAGGTAAAAGAGACTGTTTCTTTAATGCCGTAAGCGATCGACTGGACGGTAATGAAACTAATTAAGTGAGCCCGCTACAGGAAAATAACATCAGCTCATATCGAGCAGAATCGTGAACACTTTGATGCTTGCGTAACTGGCTACGATACATTCAATACTACGAAAGTATCAGACCTATCAACAGTTTCCCCAACACTCCTGTATATTCATTCATGCCATTAGTGGATTGCTTATTGATGGAGCCTTACAGGAAAAAGGACGAGAAAGACCTAGTCACTTACAACAAAGCCTAAATGGAGAAAACTTAACAGCTAAAGCACCCAAAGGCAAAGTTACCTGCAGTGACGTCTGGAAAGCCACGAACACTGTCCAGAACGTGGCAAGCTCTACGTTAATGTCGTGCGAACCCATTCTCAGGCAAGACGAGATGACATCCTGACAAAAAACAAGACCAATCTGCAAAGAAGATGCACACCAGTAAGTAATATAACTGATGCAAACCAACTACTTAATTATTAATGGAAAAATGACAGGGATAAAAAAACAACAACAAATTTGAGGTAATAATTACAAAATTCTCAACAGCCAAGGATATACTTCCTGCCACAAATTACTACTAGACCAGGAAAAATAAACAAATGTTTGCACTTGCAGAACAGCACCTAACCTGGTAAAACAATCAAAGAAAGAGCTAAATATGAGGTTGATCTTGGCAGGTATCTGTACAACAATCATCACAGGAAGTTTCTTAGAAGAATCCCTAACACAGAGAAGAAATCTCGGTGTCAAATCGATTCCCAGACCTTACGGGACCACTTCGAGCAGATTGTCACACTCTCCTAATCATGAAGAAAGCCGACAACCCATTTGTCGATGTGATTACCCCAGATCAAGTACACCAAACCATGAGTAGGATAAAAATTGATACATATGCTGGCCCCGACCGTATTCTTCTTCGTGCAGTTCAAAAACCACAAGGCTGGAGCAGAGGTGATAGCAACAGTACATTGGAATTATGACCCCAAATGCATTCGAATAACTCGGACATTTATTCTTTACGAGGGCAATGATTCTCAGGAAATCGACAGCTGGAGACCGATCACAATCGACTCGGTCGTTCGAAGCGTGATCGAAAAAGTACTCGACAAGATGCTGAAGTTCAACACTAATCAACAAGGATTTATGTGCACTCATATTAATACTGAACAGGTTATAGCGGATGAAACGGATTGCACGATCATCCCCTCGACATCATCAAAGCCTTCGACACAATTGGTCACGTTTTGAATACTTTTAAATCCCTGCCAATACCGGTTCGACTTCGGAATTTGATTAATACCCTCGTGATCGGAAATGCAATTCGAATCGAAGCCGACCACTGTAAAATCAAGAAAATCGACGTCCATATAGAGGTATTTAAAGGATCTCCATTCTCACCAACTTTGTTCAACCTTGCGATAGACGTTGTTCTGAATGAATAATCAGAAAAAGAGATAGCAGCTTTCACTCGGTTGATGAGCTTCAAAAAGTGACAAGAGCTGGTTTTGCAGATTATATTGCTGTAGTTTCCAATTCTAAAAGAGGAGATATCACGTTGACAAATTGAGTTGCACAGCTCCTTGCTGCGAATTGTATGGAAAATAATTCACTTATTATTGAAAAGGGCAAGCTGGTAAAGACATTATTACCAATCACGGATAGTACCTCAATCAACAGCATCGGAAGTGACGAGATGATTCGATACCTCGGCAACACGTTATAAGAAGAAATAGTTATCGATAAATCACAAGTAACCTCAAGAAGAGTATCGAGCAGCTCATTACATCGCCAGTCTAAAAAGTAGACCAAAAGCTAAAAGTTGTAAATCAATACATCTGGCTAAACCTAACATATCCGATACAGACTGCACCACTTACCAAGCTACGAAATACCTTCTTAGAAATGTAGATTTGGTCATACGTAGTGCAGTTAAAACAGATTTTGGAGATTCTCTTTGACACACCCAATTCTTTCTTACACTTCCCTAGAAAGTACAAAAGCCTAGGATGGTCAGAGCAATTTAGGAGGCATTTTTGCAGCAGTACAACACGCCACTGCTGTACGGGATCACAGAGCAGAAGCAGAGCGTGCCTTCAAATGATTGCACATTAGAGAAACTCACCTCACTGGGTAGATTAAAGCCAAAGTCCAAAACTCAAAGCTTGTGGGATGTTAAAGAGAGCAGGAATTCAAGCAAAAGGATAAAGCAGTAATCCTGTGTAAGCAATGTCCATTCGTCAATAAATGCATATATAGGCTACTAGGGAAGGCCTCTTATCAAGTCAATGGATAACTGTCAAGAAGATGGTGTCTTACATTCCAGCCATTGGATTAGTCCATGGACCCCATTGCAGACACTGAAACGAAACTTATCAATCATTGGGACATGTCCTTTGTAAATGAGAACATGGGAAGTTGCTCACAAATGTAAGGCACCACTGAGTAAGATCGATACTGGCAGATCAGTTGAAAAAGCAAAATTACGGGGTCACGGGGAGGTCGGTTGTGTCGTAGAAAATGGGTCGGCAAAGCGAATAGACGTCATAACGGTTGACCGAAATATAAAGCAGCTGCATACATCACAATCAGAACTAAGATCAAGAGGAAGTGATGCAGAAAAGAAAGCCCACTATGAACATACTTCTGAAAAGAATTGAAGTGCGCAAGGAACAATAACTACATTCTTTCATGAATTTATTAAAAGACTTGTAAGTACTATTGTTAACTCTGTGATAAAAGACTCGCTGGGTATTATGAGCCGAACCACCACCCGTGTCCTACAAACAGTGACTAAGTTTAAAACAGAAGAAAAATAATTTTTAATATTTTAGAACAAATGCCTCTTGACTTAGCATACTGCAGCAAAAGCTTAACGAAAATGATGGTCTGTGATTTTGCAATGTGGAAAAAATGACACTAGAAATAGACAGTCAATATTGAGGCGTTTCATCGGAAGTTACTTTAAACAGTATGTGTAGAGCACAGCCCATAGCTAACTTCTTACTTACCACCTCTGTATTGAAATGCTCAATATTTATCTCAACAAGAGATGTTGATGATCTTGTTCCCCTCCAAAAATTGCTTCCAACCTCTTATTTGAGTACAATATACAGTTTTAAGAGTATCATTCTAATTGATTGATAATTTATATGAAAATCTTCAGATTATCTGATATGTAACTTTCCCACTAAGTTTGACATATGTTGCAGGGACCCAAAAGTGAACCTCATTTCTACATAGCTTGTCAGGCACCTCTTTCTTCGACCGTTGCCGATTTCTGGCGGATGATCTGGGAGCAACAGAGCAAAGTCATCGTAATGTTAACCGATCTTGTGGAGAATGGTGTTGTAAGTAGTGATCATTTTCCTTTCTCTGTGTTTTTACGTCCTGTTGATTGTGATCAATTTATTGTGTTTCGACGTTGTGACGGATCTAACGATCCGTCACTCGGTCATGTACGTAGCTATTATTTTATTATGATTGATTCTGTGAAATTTATCATTTAACCACGTATGTTTCTTTGTGGCCTTTGTGTGGAAACAGATGTACCTTTCTTTTCAAGTAGATAATAGCATTAGAAAAACAAAAACGGGACGTTTATTGAAACTAGAATAAGGTTTGAAGTTAAATGGTAAGTCAAAGCCATAAAGGAGCACGGACAAGAATATTTTGTGTCAGGATATAGTGTATCCCTGAATTACACACATTTTTTGATAGAATGTTT
>KZ877450.1:12072-22238 GCA_003456935.1 Machilis hrabei
AGAAACATTACAAGTGCAGTGTATGTAAAAAGAACTTTTCCGTGGCTGTCAACTTGAAAAAGGATATGATGATTCATATAGGTGCGAAACCTTTTGAATTCAGCATATGTGCGAAATACTTTTCCCAGTCTTCGGAGTTGAAAAGACATATGATGATTCATACAGGCGACAAACCTTAGAAATGAACATATGTTCAAAAAACGTTACCTGGTCTGGGAGCTTGAATTCACGTATGTTGATTCATATAGGAGAAAAACCTTATAAATACAGCTTTTGTACAACAGACTTTTCCCGGTCTTGAAGTTTGAAAACCCATACGATGATTCATACAGGTCAGAAAGATTATAATTGCAGCATATGTACAAAGAGCTTTTGTCAACCTAGTAACTTGAAAACACATATGTTGATTCATACAGGTGAGAAACTTTATAAATGCAGCATATGTACAAAAAGCTTTTCCCTGGCTTTCAAGTTGAAAACACATATGACGATTCATACAGTTTAAAAAGCTTATATTTGCAGCATTTGTACAAAGAGCTTTTCCCAACGTAACAACTTGAAAACACATATGATGATTCATACACGTAAGAAACCTTATAAATGAAGGATATATACAAAAGATTTTTTCCTGCCTAGGTACTTAAAAAAAACATAGAATGATTCATACAGGCCAGAACCCTTATAAATGCAGCATTTGTACAAAACATGTTTTCCAGCGTAGGGAATTGAAAAAACATATGAATATTCATACAGGTGAAAAACCTTTTATATACAGCAAATGTACGAAAGACTTTTGCCAGTCTTCAGTTTTGAAAACACATATGAGGATTCATACTGTTGGAAACCNNATAAATGCAGCTTATGTAAAATGAGCTTTTCTCAACCTAGAAACTTAAAANCTTATGATGAATCATACAGGTAAGAATCCTTATAAATGTAGCATTCTATAAAAGCGTCTTTAATTACTTTGTAATGTTTATCTTAGTCACAAGNGAGGAAACTACTTATTATTTAAGTATGGCTCTCAGAGCACCTTACAAGACTTTTAACCTCGGGTTCCAGGCTTATAGAACACCACATAAAGTTTATTTAAAATGATAGTTTTACGTTATGCAGATAAATGCTTAAAATGACATTTTGTCATACAACCAAACGTGACTTGCTTCAACCTTACTAGAGTCCAAAATATGAATAAATAATGAATATATATTTATATCGTTACGAGTCACAGTAAATAAATGCTTCAACACAGTGGTTATATCAAGCTAAATTAAACTACTCCGCTCTTAATATAAAATATAACAATTAGCACACTATGGTGACTTTTAGCTCAAAACTTAGAAAACTATAATTTTATTAATTTACGTTACTTGGGACTCAGATACAAACCATTAGCAAGCCACCTGCACTTTATGAGTTCAAGGTTCAGTTTATACAATGTCAGACAGTTGAGCCCCACTCAGCTGACACAACCTGAAGCTACAAACTAATGTAGCACATTTAAACACTGGAAAAGGTAAATCGAAAATAAACAAAAGTTAGCAGAAATCAATTATTTGATATATAGGTCTTTTTACGCAACATCCACGCTCTTGTANAGGAAGCTTTAATAGCACTTTAAACTGTTTTTTCAATAAACGTAACCAATATTTTAAATTAATATCTTGCATACGAAAATATAATGTATATGATTAAAGAATGCCAAGAAAGTCACAGATAATAAAGTCCCACTGGTGACGATTCTACAGCAGCTCTTACTTTACAACTCTGTCCGTCAGTAGACGAAAAAGTCAATCTTAACACTCAAACAAGAAGAAGAACTTAAAATGCATCTCGTCCCAGTACTTATACAAGGAACATACCACGGTTGTCAATAAACCCAAGAGGTTCAATCCTCACATATCGAGGCTCCGTAACTGCTTATATACCAAATTCCCCAGGTTACTGAGTTGGTAATCCTACAAATTAACAAAGGTAGTGATATCACCAGAGTATACAAGATAGAAAATGTGATTCCCCAAGTTCGTAATTAAATGGATAAAGAATGAAGCAAGCCACGTTTGGTTGTATGACAAAGTGTCATTTTAATCATTTATCTGCATAACATAAAACTATCATTTCAACTAAACTTTATGTGGTGTTCTATAAGCCTGGACCCTGAGGTTAAAAGTCTAATATGGTGCTCTGAGAGCCCTACTTAAATAACAACAAGGTCCCTCCCTTGTAACTAAGATCAACATTACAAAGTAAATTAAAAGGATTTTATAGAACGTTACATTTGGCTCCCAACNTGGGGATTTGGAAGAGAAATATAATGTGTTGTTGCATTCTAGCGCCAACTTTAAAGACAAATATTTCTCTGAATTTTCCTCCGGTGAAAGAAATTGGTACTGACATTATATGTGGAGCTGGTGGTGAGTATACAACTGAAGTACTGAACAAAATTAATAAACGTANGAAACCTTACAAGTGCAGTATATGCACAAAGAGTTTTTCCCTGGCTGTCAACTTGAAAAAGGATATGATTATTCATACAGATTTGACATCTTTTAAATTCTGCAAATGTACAAAAGACTTTTCCCAGTCTTCGGAGTTGAAAAGACATATGATGATCCATACTGGTGAGAAACCTTAGAAATGCAACATATGTTCAAAAGACATGTCTCGGTCTGGGAGCTTGAATGAACATTTGTTGATTTATAACGGTGAAAAACCTTAGTAATGCGGCTTTTGTACAACAGAATTTTCCCGGTCTTGGATATTGAAAACCCATATGATGATTCAAGCAGGTGAGAAAGCTTATAATTGCAGCATATGTACAAAGAGCTTTTGTCAACCTAGTAACTTGAAAACACATATGATGATTCATACAGGTGAGAAACCTTATAAATGTAGCATATGTAGTAAAAGCTTTACTCAGTTAAGTACCCTGAAACAACATATGATGATTCATACAGGTGAGAAACCTTATAAATGTAGCATATGTACAAACAGTTTTTCCCTGACTTTCAACTTGAAAACACATACGACGATTCATACAGGTGAGAAAGCTTATAATTGCAGCATATGTACAAATAGCTTTTCCCAACGTAACAACTTGTTAACACATATGATGATTCATACATGTGAGAAACCTTATAAATGAAGCTTTTATATGTTCAAAAGATTTTTTCCTGCCTAGGTACTTAAAAAACATATAATGATTCATACAGGCTAGAACCCTTAAAAATGCAACATATGTACAAAATACTTTTTCCATTGTTGGGACTTGAAAACATTTTTGTAGATTCATACAGTTGAGAAACCTTTTATATGCAGAAAATGTACAAAAGACTTTTGCCAGTCTTCGATTTTGAAAACACATATGATGATTCATATAGGTGAGAAAGCTTGTAAATGCAGCATATGTACAAAAGACTTTTCCTAGTCTTGGGACTTGAAAACACATATGATGATTCATACAGGTGAGAAACCTTATAAATGCAGATTATGTACAAACAGCTTTTCCCAGGCTTTCAACATGAAAACACATATGCCGATTCATACAGGTGAGAAAGCTTATAATTGCAGCATATGTAAAAAGAGCTTTTATTCCCCTATTCCTTGGGGTCGATTCTCGATCATTAAGCTCAAACGGAAATCGGAGTTTGTACCAAGGAAAGCTTTATTCATTNCTTCAAATGCTTTTTCTAGGGATTGAAACCTAAGCTGAACAAGATACTAAATCCTAGTGTCTTCCTAAAACAATTTAGTTAGAATTCTGAGAAGGTCACTGTCACACAACCTTTTGACTGTTTGCATTGTTCTCACTCTATTTTCAAACTCCGATAAACTATTCCTCCCATCGAATATCATTGTCCATTCCAAAAGTCTAAATCCACTTTAACGGTACTCTCTTTGAGAATTATAACAGAGTTTTCCTACCTCATCTAGATACTCAACATAACCTGCAGCCATATTAGATAGGTTGACTTGGTCCTGCGCAGTCAAGAAAAGAATGCTTTTCTGGATTCATCATAAACGTCAGACGCATCTTCAAACTCTTCACTCAACGACATGTTGAGATTGAAATGGTTCAACTTCGTTAATTGAAGACAAAGCTGGGAAAATGCAAGAAATGTTAATAATGTCAGAAATAAGTTCATACAAATCACCATAAAAGTTTTTGAAAAATTGTACTATTTTCATTAATTGAAGTACTATTAAATCTTCGATCACTATTATTGGTCCAAAATGCACCACTATTCTTTTAATTCAATTCCTGGCCGATACACAACTTATTCTTTTAAATTCTCTTCCCTCTGTCACAACAATGCTTATTTTTATAATGTACAACTTTATGGCATCACATGATGTAAAGAATTAAACTATGATGACCAATTCGNTCTTGAGATAGGATTGCTCGCAGCACTCAATTTTAATAAAGAACGCCTCCTACCACGGAGGAGTGATCGAGGTTCTTTACAGAGCAAAAATTTCATCAAAAGTAGAAATCGCAATGTTGCAATTTAACAGAGGACAGAGGTAGGAGAAACTTTATATGATTTTAAGTTTTAAATTCAAATTAATCTGAAAATTCACTAAAGAATGAATGTTCGACACTTTGTTTGTCACTCCACATGTAAAGTGCCGTATAACTTCCGTGTAAAAGAAAACTTACCTTGAAATGGATCAGCAGAAATATGCCCACTTCAACAATTAGTACGAATAAATTGGCTTTCTGTCTTCAAGTACACTCCTTTGGAACATTCATTGACCCTCAGACACCCTAGGTCAGCCAGGACGTTTAATGTTCTCGAGTTCCCAGCGAAAGCTCACTTGGAAACTGATGGTTTTCAAATTGCGATACCCAACTCAAACTAGAACATCAAAAGCTGCTGGAATGGCTTCTGATGTTATTGTAGACCAAAAGTGACGTAAAAGGCAGACACTAGTAGGCTCTAAAAGTAACACTGTGGAAAACTTATGAGAGCACAGCAAATTCCACAACCGAAGTGTCACAATTATAATATTGATACGCTTTACCTGAATTAATGAAAATATAACTTGGAGTCCAAAAACAAGACATATTTTCGTTGAAAATCAAAGTCTCACCACAAAAATGTTCCCGCATAGTTCGAATAAAATTTGAAAGAAAAGAAATGCTCAGAAAAACAACAACAAAGTACTACTGAGAGTTCACTTGAAACATTAAACACGAAAACCCAAAATACTATTTTGACGATTATACACTGGGTTAAACGATACACTGCACGTGCCTCTAAACGGTCACCACTACGGTATCATTGTCAAGAATGTCACAACAAACTATTCTGACTAATGATTACTTAAATTGCACATGAACTGGGCAATTGCGACTCATACACAGTTTGAATAACAATCGAGTCCACTCTCATTCTAANAGCTAGTACACAACCATAAAATGCTACTNAAACACGGAGTTAGAAAATGCTCATTTCTTATATGGGTTTTCCAAAGGTAAACCAGAGGCGCTTAGCGTTTTACCAGGTGAGATTTCCAGATCAACGGTGCCCAGAGTGGAGACGTTTAAAGTCATTCATCTTCACATTAGGGAACTTGGCACGTTTAANCCTACCAGCGCCGACTTTATATGTAACGCAATCTCTATATGGGTGCAAGTCTGCTAATTTCTCAGGACTGACTGGTAAGATTTCGTAACAAATTCAGCAATCGTTTTCTACTGATCCAACTTAGACTATAGCCATATTTTTTATTGGCGAAAGAACATTGATTTTATCATATCTCGATTTCTTTTATCCATAAGGCAACATTTAGTTTCACCTCGAATGAAAACACTGAAGCTCTAATATTCTTATCAACCAAGTACCTAAATTGCCAGACAAGAGTTATTGGCTGCATAGTCATCAGATCGATATCTTTTCTGATGCAAATTCAAAGACGTTACAGAAGTTTACTAAAGGGTAGTATATCAAATAGAAACATCTGGTNATTTGGAAGTAATGTGGAGTCCATTTGGACAATATTGAGACATACAAATGTAGTACCACATCATTCAACAAGTGCAACTTTTTTTAAGTGCGTTCACAACTGATTATAATGTTTCACTTAATGCAGAATAGGCTGATTAACACAAAGTGAGGAATAAAAAGATTCAACATAATTTGATTTATCCCATGAATACTTTCAAACCACCATTTACTTTCACCATATTTGTGAAAGTTGTAATGTGAAATACCTTTGCTTAATCATAAAGCATGCACTGTGATTTACACTATATCGAACAGCACGAAATTGGGTGGCTGTGACCTATTTACTGACTTGCTCTCAGACAGTGTTGTATAGTTCACGCGTAGCTCTAGGTATTAGTTTTGCCTGCATGCTAGGGGCATGCACGCTATGGCAACATCAAGACACATCTCAACCGACCAATTTGGTGCCGTTCGGTCTAGGTTTAGACTGCACTGTTGAAATGGGTAGGGGTAGATACGCACAAATATCTATTTTAATATTCTTTTCTTTAATATGTACAATATATACTTTTACCATATCTAACTTAACTCACTTAAAAATCAAATAGTTGCACATTTGGTTAAATAGGTAATTTTAAGTTCTTATCACATATTTCTGGTGTATTTCATTTTTGCGAGGGTTTCACATGTGTAGAAATGGATGCCGCTGTTGACAGAAAAAAAACTATAGTGTAACTGCTCGACCACACTAAATACTCCAACACAAAGGCCTGTGACAGAACTGATTAAAAGTGTGTTTTACATTCCTCATTTACTTTTGTAACTGCTGGTGTGATTGTAGTAAAAATTGAAGAGCCCAAGAAATTCTAGCAACTAGAGAAACCATATATATGTATACACTTATTTTCATTTCCATTTAGGTAGGGCCTAACAATTAGTTTGGTTTGCAACTCAACTCAAGTAATCAAGTCACCTATATCTATACTCACACATTATTACGAAGCTTGATTTCAGTATTTTATCAAAAAGTTTTATTTCCGAATTTGTTTTTAATTTAGTAACTTAAGATTTGTATCATATAGTTATTTTAAATTAGTGACTTTGCTTCTGCGATACGACCAAATTAAATAACATTTTCTGTATACTTCTATCAACCTAAACGTGAAAAGCTTTGCGTTATAAAATCAATACAGTATTTTGGGATTTTCGTAGTATTTATTAAATGTGTTGTATCCGTTTGCGTCTTTAGATAAGTATTAGATGACAGAGCAATAATCTTTTTTATGCCATTTTTTCTTTATTTAATGCTGTATCTATATGCTTAGTAATTCAAAGTAAAAATCTGTTGTGATATCTTGTAAAAAACAATGACATCCTCTATTAACATATGAGTGTAATGTAAACAATTATTAGAATATGTAAGCATATGCAGACATTTTATCACTGATAAGGAAAATGTATAATATATTCGAGATTCGGTTGGAACTCGCAATACTACGTGGTGAAAAACCTTACTAAAAATTCGTGTCCTAATCATGAATTGTTATCAGCAACTCAACTCGAGTCTCAGAAATAATTTATGAACAGGGACATTGCAACACATATGATTGCACCAGTACTTTTTGTGAATGAGATGAGCATACAGTAATATAGAGTACGTTGCTAGGCGATAGAGAGTTGAAGATAAAAACAGCATGAAAAAATTCTTAAAATGATTCTGTGAAGGAAATGCCTTTAAAAATTAATATTTAACTTGCAGAGCAGAAATAACATATGAAAATTGTCTTTCTGTGACGGAAATGTTTTTTTAAAAGTAAATGTTTAGCTTGCAGAGCAAAGCTATTTAGCAAAAGCAGAGAAGAGAAAACCAAGATGGAGCTCATGTCATTAAATTGAGACTTGGCTTGCAGAGCAGATCAGATTGGCAAATGAAAAGAGTGGAATCTCTTGTATTGTATTTACTTATGTCCTAGAAGTTATATGATTGACAGGACAGAAAGTAAAAAAATAACTTGTCTGAAGAAGAAGTATGATTTCGCCGATTACAGAGCAGCCGCAACTATCACGAAAGAAGAAAAGTGCATAAAAAATCCTCAAAGAAATAAACCAAAACAGCCTGAATTTTTATTGTAGAGAATAGTGCATGACTAAACTTATTGACAAGATAGTAGAGACGTATTGATTTTTAACGGAAGAGCAAGAGTGTGCTGCTATCCTTTTTCGAGCACGCAGGGCAACATTACCGTTAATGAGAGAGCAGGGTGCAGAGAAAGAAAACAGAGTTAAGGTGGAACTCCAGGAGAGCGAGTGGAACAATTGGCGTAGACAGAACTATCATGGCTTAGTATTGTAACCACCAGAGAATGTCACGAGACCGCACATGAATGGGCTACGATATTCCAGGTATATTGACGAGATATACAACATGAGGTAAGCCAGACCTCTTTATTCGTAGTGACTGGACTTTTGGTGACCTCGTGCAAAGTGAACCCCCCGAATGAGTGATATTACCAGAAAAAGTGTGTGATCTTTGAGAGACATGGACTTAGCCGTCAAAAGACATAATTAAGCTTGATATACGGAAATGTAGCTGATAGAGCCCCTTGTTTAGATAAGGTTAGCTTAGATTATACTTGTTACTAAGGGCCCATATAGGTTGAGATAGAATTAGGTCATAGATGCAAGTTTATATAAACCAAAGTTTCAAATATAATTTTAAATGCACCACGATTCCTTTATTTTATTTGGGCATATCACAACGTTCGTGGAAATGAGACTTTTTTAGCCTTAACGACAGCAATATAGTCAGCACCAAACTGAATGTGTAATCTAATAACCGTGCAAGAGTCTCGTGGCCTAAAAATAACTCCTGTGGTGCTAGTCAGGAATCGAGAACAAACCACAAGCAGTGATCACCAACTGTTGAGCAGGTTTCTGGTCATGTATAGCTGTATTTCAATTTTAAACGAATAAATAAGTTGACCATTTTGAGGTAACGCTGCATAGAGAGTTTGTGCTTAACGTGTTGGCACACTATACAAGGATAGCTGAACCAACGGGAGAACTCAAAATTCAAAAGAATTGTTACCAACTTGAGGCTACGTCTATATAAAAGGTTGCTGTGNAACTTCAGAGCACGAATATACAAAAATAAAAAAGTCGCCGATCAAGAATTAGTCCAAGGATTAACTTCACTAGAATAGGAATTAAAGAGAAGTAATTAACGGAAAAAGTAACTCTTGAGCACTGGTGAAACCGATAGAAGCATAATGAAAATAAAAATGTCAACTTTGGATGGTAAAAAACAGTGCCAATCATCAGAAGAGGGTAAAGGTACAGCCAAACACGAACTATACATGCCACTATATTGGGTCAGATGAATGCTGGTAGCAGGGTATCATACAGAGTTCCGTTACTTGAAAGAACAACAGACTCATACCAAGACTAAGTGTTTCTTCCAAGTACGGATTCAAAGCAATAAATTGGTAATAACCGGAGAAGTTTGAGAAAAATGGTGAAACGAGGAACTACCTCACCTAGGTCAGAAACAATAGTTAATGATAAAACAGTCATCCAAGGTTGTCGTTAGACTTGCTATGGCAACTACTATGTGATAACACAGAACTTCTGCTTAACCGTGTAGATTCACAAGCAGACACTGTGCAAAAACATATTACACAGTTACAAGACACTGTACAAGTACACATTACTTTGGGACAAGAAACTGTGTAAGAAAAAAATTACAAAGGTACAAGCCTCTGTGCAAAAACTAATTACACAGGTAGAAGACANTGTACAAGTAAAAATTATAAAGATACAAGACATTGTATAAGCACAAATTACATAGGTTCAAAACACTGTAGAAAAAGAAAATAAAGATATACAAGATACAGTACAAAGTCACCTTACGAACACACAAGGGCTCAATGACAAAGTCAGTTCGGGGTGGACAACATATCACATACAGCACTCAATATNCCAGGGATATCTAAAATATGTCACAATATCCTATTCATGGGATATTCCATTCGAGATATCTCTGGGACGTCTCTGAGATATCTCAGTTGAGATATCCAATGCGATCTTCAATAAATATCATATTTTAAATATCTTATATATGTCACAATGTCTCATTTCTATGATATTCCATTCGAGATATCTCTGGGACGTCTTTGAAATATCGAATCTGAGATATCCCATCAGATCGCTCACAGA
>KZ877453.1:0-12100 GCA_003456935.1 Machilis hrabei
GCCATCGACATGATGCAGCAGGAACTTAGACTCATCGGACCAAGCAACCTTTTTCCAGTCGTCGATGGTCCAGTATTGGTGTTGCTTTGCCCACAGAAGGCGTGCTCTTCTGTTCTTTGCTGATAATAAGGGTACTACCCGATGTGGCCGTCGGCTGCTGTAGCCCATCTGCAACAGGGTGCGTCTAGTGGTGCGTTGCGAGATGGTTTGCTGCGCACCAATGTTGAATTCGGACGCCCTTGTGCAACTGTGGCCCGTCTTCTGGCTTCCACAATTCTAGACATACTCCTTGGGCCTCTTTCATCAACGAGCGATTTTCGTCCACAGTAGTGCCGCTAACTCGACGTTTTCTGTTCGTTGCACCATTCCCTGTACACCCTTGATATTGTTGTACCCGAAAAGTTCAGAAGAACTAGTCTCGGATACGCTTCGACCAGCACGACGATCATGCCACGGTTACACTCCTTTAGATCACTACCCTTACCCATTATCGCTGTGGTTTGCTGGTGCAACTGATGACGGCAGTTACATACAGTGTAATTCCGTGATAATTTATGTAACGAAATTTAACTGTACTTAACTGAAAAACACGATTTTACCCTATATCATGGCATGTAAACGTAATGAATAGTCGCACATTATAAACAGTCTTGCATACTTTGCTTGCCTTACTACATAGAGGGTCAACAATGAAAAGGGCCTAAAATTAAAGTTACACTTCAAACTGACCGTACATGTTACGCAATGTCAGTGGTAGTGGCATGAGGTCAAGAATCTTAAATAGGAAAAGGGTGCAATATAACAATGTGTTTGAAAGAAATGTTCAGTTATAGCCAGTTTTATCCGAACTTCTTCACTATATCTTTAACAGTTTTGTAACTTTTTCTTAGTCTGTATTATCACGTTCGCGACAGCTTCGGTCTAATGGAGACACCACCCAACTCGTAATTAAGCTTCAGGACGAAATTTTTTTTTGACAGTCAATCAACACGTAGCCGGTCGTGGAATATTTTATGTCGAACGCTTACGACTGCAATTGTTATGTCCCTTCGGAAAGACGCTTAGAATCGTACTTGAATGTAACTGACTTCATAGACAAACTCATAGAGGCCTTCTAAAATGGTGATCACAATTCGACCCAATTTAATCAAATATTGCGTGTTACTTCTTTATTATGAAATGTAATGAAACAACTGAGAACCATATGCACAATGACATTTTTGTGGCCAGACTTATTTATAATTATGTTTTAATCCTGTTTTGTTTTCCCTTAACTGTTTAGCAATAATTCGGACCGCATTACGCACTGAATTTCAATGAGCTGTATAACACTTCATTACCCTTATCAGCTACATAATTCAATAGAAGTCCTGAACAATGTATGATAGAATACCTACAGAATTAAATTTTGTGAGAAATGATGCTAGTATTTAGGTAATGTGTAATTTAAACAGACCATAAACAGTAAAGAGACCATATAAATACAACTGCAAAGCTGAGCTATGTGTATCATTTGCAAAAGATGACGTCTAAATACCAAGAAATAACTAATTTCGTCACGTTTACCCATCACGTTTGTTGAATTTCCAGAAAACACTTAGGTTTCCAATTAATCGCAGCCTTGTGCAAGCCTTAAAAGTGAAGGTGAAAACACAATTGAAAACCACGCAATACTGTGCGCCACTTATTTAAAGAAGTGTACTTTTACTATCAAGACTGAGATAACTGAAAAAGCTAAACTACCTATTGATGTTCATTGCTACAATTTATAATTAAATATTAATATCCAAAGCTAACAGACTTACTCGTCATGACTAAAAATGCTGAAAGCGATGGTTTATTTTCTTTCGAAGAGTAATATATCAATAAAAAACATTATACTCGCATATACAGGGTGGTGTACTTGCGGCACACCTAAATCTGCTCGGTTCTAACCATGGGCGAAATCATAAGATCAGTAACATTTGTACTAGTTGGTGTTTGAATGGTAATTGTTCCTTTAAACACGCTTCTTATTTTTGAAAATGATGATAATATATATATATATATATATATATATATATATATATATAATATAGTTTGACATTATCCTTACAGTATCAAGCTTATATTCATAGAATATCCCTCTTAAATACTCCGTCCGCTTATAAACTTTAAATATGTCTACAGGTTTTCTCTGTGCCTAAATCCCTACAACCTTACAATCAGCAAGTTAGTCACTGACCCTTCGAGGGGCATGGATTTGATTTGTACTAAGGACCGGGCGTTTCCGTGTGATATTCTTCGTATATCGGAAAAATATTATAAGTAGCATAACGCTCCTTGATAGCGTTGACCACTGACATGACGTTAAACAGTACCGATTATTGAACCATTACCTATTACCCCGAAAGCCTTCAATAAGAAATTTGACTAAAATATATTTAATGGTTACTTTTTTTGCTGTTTATTCTTGGATGTAACTTTCTGTTTGTCCCTCGATCCATCCATCTGTCTGTCCTTAACCATGATTATTCAAGGAGCNAAAATGTATAAATATATTATTATACACAAATATATTCGTTCACTTCACACGCAAATACATTCCCTATTACAGCGTAAGTAGACAAGACATATCAAATTTTTTTATGAAAACAAAGAGTCCCTCGTTAGGTAGGGTAAGCTCGTATAATTCCGTGATATTATGCATACTCATTTATAGTTTCCAAATGTATTAACACGAAAATGTGCTAGTGGTAGTAAACTTGTAAATGTTTGTGTAATAATGACTCAATGTTTTATTAGTTTTTATGAAACATTTTATGAGGACATCGACTGTATTTCACTTAATTCCTGGATACTACGGTTTATAGGTTAAATAAAAAAAATACTTTGATCCATATGCATATTCAAAATACCCAAACAATTCTGATAGAAGATATGAGGCCTATACTTACATATATAATTTCTTAACTACATACCTGCTTTTCAACTATTTTCCTGGAGCACTACACAAGAACAAATCAAACGCCGCTTTATAACAATTTCCTTTGGATAAAGTAGCCTCTTGTTACCAAATTACACCTTCCAGAATTTCCTTACTCAGGATAACGATAACTGACGAGTACTTTCATCCAATGGACACACTTCCGAAATCATTTCGTGAATGCAGTTATATAGTGTCACGAAATTACACGAGTCACGGAATTATGCATCATCAGATTAACCATTTGTAATACAGCCTTTAGTGCCTCATGGGGAACTAAGGTCAACCATTTAAAATCCTGCCTTCGTTTTGGCCCGAGTAATTACTTTAAAGCTAGACAATAGTTTTTCATTTTGTTTAATTTCTATTATTACGATAAAAAATTAGATCGAAACTGAAAATTGTTTTGTTCTATTACATTTACAGTTATTTTACTACTACAAAACTGACTTTTATTACTACTCAAGATTTTATCGTGCTTTTGAATAAAAAACACATGCTTATTATCAACCCATAGTAACTTCGTTAATCGCGAAGTCNGGCCACTACTAGTATACAGTATTATGCCTAATTGGGCCGAGCTTAATCGTACCCTGCGTTTAGACCTTGTATTGTAATGGCGACCTCCCACGACAAAAGTCTAAAATGTGATAACGGTGTAGGAAAGTAGTATGAGAGTCCAACTGCAGGAATTGCTCAGGCAGGTCCTTTGTTTATTTCGATAGGAACATACCTATCGGGTAAGAGTTTTTGAAAGCGAAGGACACAAACCACCAATAAGAAACGCGTGTATCTGGAGTCTCGCTGATCAGGCAAAGTGAGTACTCTATAACAGCTACCTTTCGTGCGCAACCATGTTTTGTTTACGTACTGGTCGAGCCCTGAGTGTGTGACACGATTTCGTAAAATTGTGTCGTGGGTGATGGGCTTAAGATTATCATGTTAATCGCACACTCTAACCTCTTATAATACTTTCAAGGAAATTTTGTCGTGGAGGCGGCAATAAGCAGTGCTATGTTATAAAAGGCCTATAGAAATTGAACTTCTTGCAGCTCAATAGATAGGTTTGGGTCTTAACAACTGTATAGTATTTAACTTACACAAGTATAGGCAAAACACTGGTTTATACATAAAAAATTTAAGTAAATCGCAGACAAAATGTGTTTACTTTATCACATACCCTCCATAATATCTTTAAATTTTCGACTAAAGCATTTTTTTATTATTATTATTTGATTTGACCGTTAATACAGAATTTATCTGAGGTGCTCACGATAAATGGGACACCATGTATATTAAAACTAACCTTTAGATAGCACGGACCATATACGTAGCCGCTTTCTAGTCAATAAAAAGGCTCAGAATAATTGCTAAAAGTGGAAGTAGTGATATCAGATGATAGGGATTATCAGCTCTTTACGCAGAATGGCTTAGCGAAACGGCATGTAGTTATTGCGTCATTTAGGTAATGATATCATAAAACATGGCCGTAAACCCGAACTGAACACACGTACCTCATTTAATGGCCCTTATTAGTACAGCAAACGCTTGTACAGTACTGCACACATTTCCGTAGGTTGCGTTAAACAACTAGTATATTATGAAATGTTACCTAGAAAGAATAATAACTTGTAGATGAAACTCAGTAATTGCACATTTAAAAAAAGAATGTGAGATCTGTATCCAAACGCATAGTAGCACACGTTACAGTAGGAATCAGAGAAGTTTTAAACTTTGACAGTTTGAAACTATTTCAGCACATTTACAATTAATGTACTAGTAGTATATTTTATCTAAATGAGAGTTTTGGCTATTTCTAGTGCATTCGCCTATAAATTGGGAGGACCAGGGCTCAAAACCTGGGGAAAACTCTACGACTACGAAGTACTGTATATCACACTAATACTCCGATAAGATTGTTAAGAGAGTAACATAACCTACTTGCAATTAACTCGAGTATCTTAATTAAGCCCATCGCCTACATAAGGTACCATCATAAGCGCCTTCCTGGAAGGACGTTTTAATTGTAGATTTCACTGTAAAGTCTTGGGTTTAAATCCCGGGGCCGACTCCTAGCCCTGAGTATAAAAGGTATTCCTACGAGTTCAATAAACCAACCTCTCTACAACACGAGCTTACGAGTTCCTGTTCATTCCGGGTCTACAACGATGATGATGATGACGATGATATGGTGTTTTACGTCCCGTCGACACACAATAGGTCATTAGGGACGATTAAACAATGTTGATTTGTGATTAGTGAAGGTGAACTTAATTCTATGAACAGCACACACACATAAGACAGCACAAATAGCCATGCCTTATGCAGAATTCGAACCCACAACCTCTCGTTCCAGTGCGCGTTGTGTTAACAACTATCCCAAGTAGGTCGTCGGCCTCTACAACGATACTTAGACGTAAGAGGCTTAAGGAAGACTTCCCTCTTCCCCAAAACTAGTGCTTCACAATGATGTGTAGTAATATTTAAAGCTTCGCTCAATTGAGAACGGAGAATGTGTTCTTATTCTATTTTCCATTTCTTCTACTAGGTGCACGCTGCGTTGTTGTTTTGTTCGAACATAATTGAAGCGGACCATCGCCGTTAGGTCAGACGTCTTACTACTTACGTCTCATTACAGACCTAAAAAAGTCGACTAGAGTCTTGCTACGTACGTCCTAGGTCTCACTTTGGACCGACCATCAACCCCGATTTTGATCAGATTTTGTTAGTACATTCTATTTTTTTATTTTATTATATAAAATTATTTGTCAACTTGTGCACTAGGTGCTATTCCAAAGCTAGCCACNGACAGGTTGGCCTAGTGGTTAGAGTGCTCGCCTCCTGATCGGGAGGTCCCGACTCCTAGCCCTGGGTAAAAAGGGTTATCCTACGAGTCTGCCTGTGAAGCACTCCACACTAAGGCATGATCGTACGCNTGTTCCGGAAGGCACGTTAAAAGCGGGTCCCATCGATAAGTGTCCGATGTAAAAAGAACCCNACTCCGGCTATGTGTCGAGTGAGTGGCAAAATTCAGTTATCCTGAAGCGTCATTACGACCTGGATGGGGTCTCCATTAGACCTAAGATGTCATTACAGTGGGACCATAATCCAATAGCAAAGCTAGCCTATAATGCTAAATCAGTACGGTACATGAGAATCAGATTTTACTTTCTTAAAATTAATGAAACAAATTATATTTTAAGCCACCAAATCAAAGTGGCCATCTGCCTCTAATCAACGATCCATGAAGTGTGTTTATTTTAAGAAGAAACTCCTGGGTTTGGTCGTATTCAATCCTACATAGAATTTGAACTCCTTGCCTGACTGACATCGTGGGCAAATAACTGTTCACCGCTTAAGTACCAAGATTGGGTCAGAGTTCCGGTAACACCACACACTTTCGTATTTAGGGGTTCCATCACATCTCGTATAAAAATCAGTACATACTGGTAGCATACTTTTTTTGTTTTCAAATGTTCTATCTCCCTTAAATGGTTCCGTTATGAACAATATAGTTGTTGATATTGCCATGCTAATTAAAAAGACTCTACATAAGCATAGTATCGACCGCTTTCACAGCAAACAAAAGGCGGAAAGCTCAGCTTGATTCAAAGTACTTGTTAACTTTAAGAAATGACCAGCACATGAAAAGATGTAAATAACATTAATGATATCATTAGTTCCGTTTCAGTCACATCTAAATTACTAAAAATACCCAAGGTATCGACTCATTAACACGAACACTCCGCTTACCCTTCTTTTCATAGGAAACGTCTCAAAACTACCTCTTAAAATTTGTTATAGGGTAAATTTTCTTTGATGACTACTCGCACTTATTTACAGTAGTTTGAGCGATTTCAAACCGAACGGCTTTATGACTTTTATTTAGCTAGTTTTATACTTTTGTATTGGTAACATCATCAAAACTGCTGAATTAAAGTGATAGCTTGTATGAAGTGTTTACTGTGTAGAGTTGCACATCAGCGCTATCTGTTCACTGGAAATGAAATCGTATAAAAAACTCGTTTAACGGCACGATTATCTATGAATTTAACCTCCTACTTTTCGTGGAAAAAAATCAAAGTAGCGTATTTAATTCATCAGAAAATATAATTTTAGAGGCCAGAAGCTGTCACAGATATCCCACAAATTTAAAACTAAGGGTACATAGCTATAACGTCGTCGTAAGACTAATGCAAACAGGACTATATTCAACCGACGATAAGTCCGCTATTGGAGTAGGGAGGTGCACTGTCATGAACGCAATGTATTCAGCCATTCTGAAACTATAAATATAGATACCTAGAGACAAACATCACGTGTATCTTCAAAATTGCTCAAATCATTTTAACAGCACATATTACTCACCCTCGTTGACAGCATATTACTTTCTTTGAAGTGACGTAAAACGGCTTCACTAACACTATAGTTTCAGTAGAACATACTTTATACCACACATCAACTACAATTAAATCAAGGTGACACTTTTGGTTGAATTTGCAATAGATCCCAAACTAACCGCTTACCATCACACTACATGCGAACTACCACTAATAAAAACCATGCCAAATAATTAAGTTTTCGACCATGTCGCCTAATGTTTTTGACTATCTTTTCATGATGGAAATATTTGGTTAAATTTGCAGTAAAGTCTGAAACCCTGAACTGACTTTCACCAAACTGTGGATGAATCGCCTCTAGTACACGATATATACAAAACTTATGTGTTCATCATGTTGAACAGTATTTTGACCTTTTTTCTCGATGTTATTTTTGGTCGAATTTTCAATAGAATCTGGACTCTAAAATCCGCTAAGATCTGCTGGTATACACCGAGTATTTTGCCTGCAAGTTTCAGTTTCTCAACTGATGAATAAATATTCATGGTGCAAGAATACCCGAGCTTTGCCAGAACACATCCACGACTAGGGAATACGCATGTCTCTTTGTTTGGCCAATAGGGTGTCTTGCGTCGCTCGTGCGTTACATTTGAGTTGCAAGTCCTAACTCTTCCCCGGAGAATAATAGCTTTTGCCGTAAATAAAATATCGTAGCATGTCATTCACCATACGCATTATTGAAGCAAGAACACGCACGTTTATTTGAACCTTAGAATTATTTAGTCTGAGAAACGTCACAAAGATTATATCAATAGCATAAGAAATATTTGTAAGGGGGTGATGTAGCTTACCGATTGTTATCAAAATTCACGTTAATGATTCAATTTTAGACGTATCTGAAACACGAGTTTATAAAATCTCAGCTATTTTGTTTGGCTTTTTTAGCCTCACGTCTTAGGAATGATTTCACACTCAGTAATTGTTATTGTGAAAATTTCAGGTTTTGCCCGTATGAAAGTTGTTAAGTGCGAGAAAAACAACCTGAAAGTACAATGTAGGCGATTGAAAGATCCAAGTTTGTTAACTTCTTATTAACACATTTCGAGTTGAACAATTATCTTATTCAATTTGGGATCACACACCCTCACACAAAATCATTAGTACAGACGCATTTATATGCTACAAGCCTTTTTATTTGGTCAACATGTAACAAAACCAGCAAACCCATAAATATTCTGTTTACTGAATTTTAAATACATAAATATTTAAATTTGTAACTACAGCCAATACACAGCGACTGATTATGAAACAGAGCCGAAAACCTGTATCCATATCGTACATTTAATTTCATACAGAACCCATACACCATTTACAAAGCGTTCGTATTCATATTACATATTCGACACAAACTGTAAAATACACAAAACTATGAACACATATTTAATTTATTTTGTAACAATTTTATCTATAGTTATGACTATCTGAAATGTATACCTCACTCCTCTCCCATGAGTAAATATTTTATTTTAATAATATATATACAAATATAACTTTTCAGGAATAGCTGACATGTTTTGAAGTACTGGATTGAATAAATGGAAATCATAAAATATGTAAACGTTTACCCATCATCACAAATTCCACTGAAATATTATCAAAGTTATGTTTATTGAAAGGTCTTGGGCTACTACTAAAGAAACTCATAAATCCTACATAATTCTCACTCATTTCATTAGCTATATCAAACAATAACTTTCAAGAAACAAAACTTTTCAACTTTACCCGCTGTAGCTATGTCCCTGGTTATTCTAGGAACATTCTTAACATATTTGATTATTTGGGTTTAAAGTCCCACGGTTCTGATGTCTTCGCCTAATCGAAACCCAAACCTCGAAGTTTCAGCGCCTTAGTAACAATGAGCTTTGTCACTCACTAGACACGTAGCCGGGGGCAGATTCTTTTACATGGCACACTTATCGATGGTACCCTACTTATAATGGCCCTCTCGGAAGACGCCTGCCGTAATACCTTTATATAAAGTGCTGCCCTTTACACCCACGGCTTGCAGTCAGCCCCGAGGTTTGAACCCGAAAACTCACGATCAGGAGGTGAGCACTCTACCGTTAAATCAACAACTGGGTTTTTCTTAGCAGAGAACTGCCTCGTATGCCTATTACTGGAGCATAACGTACATATTAAAATATGATTTGCACTGTTACTTTACTCTGTGAAGCTTACACTACATTTGAATTTGGCTAATAATGACGACATTGCCCTAATACGTGACCTAGTAGACAGAAAATGCCCCATAAAAAAAGCGACAAATAATAATATTATATATGTATTCTTTGTTGCTTTTTGTACGGAGTATTTTTTGTCAAGATGATGATGTGAGGTTTTTTACGGCTACTCGACACACATGGGTCATTCGAGTCGGTTTACATATCCAGTACTCACTATTTTTATGAAGGTGATGATGAACACTTTTTATTGAGACAGTGAATAACACCCNGCCCTAGCCAGGAATCGAACCTGGGACCTCCGGCGTGCAAGGCCAAGTGGTTAACCACTAGGCTACCGGGACCGGCCTTTTTTTTTTTTTGTCAAGAAGGTCAACTAATTCTGGCAATGATGCCATTTATACACGCACACCAGAAGTCTACCATTATATTATTCAAAATCAAGCACATTTTCGTAAAATATTATATGATTTTAAACTGTGTAATTGAAACCTCACAATCGCACAATTTCGTATATTTACTGATAATTTATTTACATATTCTATTTCAAACGCCTTAAAGAAATCCTTTGTATTTAGCGTCACTGAAAATATCCAAGTTTAAACTTTTGTTTCACTAATATACGCTTTATCTTTTTGGTTACAAAGCACTATATTGACCCTGAAGGAACAGTATTGTATAAGTTGTGACACTTTGTAGTTCAGTGTCATTGAAAACTCCCTACTGAAGATTGAATTTATTTACGATTTGGCTTGAGCGAGTGTCACACATACACAACAATTTCGAATGCAGAATTTTATTCGTTGAATTGAGCTAGTCATGAGTAACAAGATACCACTGTTACAACAATTTTTACTTATTAATAATCAGAGAGGTTTACAGTGAATCAAATCATCCGCTGTTTAGTTATGCCTACCCACCTACCTTGTTAGAGAGAGAGAGAGAGAGAGAGAGAGAGAGAGAGAAGAAAATCGTATACACAAATGTTATGAGAATATTTAGCTCACTCCCTGCATTCTATTCCCGTACGTGTTTCAAGACCCTCCCAATGTGATCCTTCAGCACGTACTGGGGAATAATGTATGTCAAACATCGCAGATCCTTTTATGTTTCCCGTATAGCAATAGTCCATGAATTATTTGAGTTAATGATCCCAGTGATATGACTGCAATGGTCTAATGGAGATCCCATACACGTCGTAACGACGCTTCAGAATCATTGAATGTTGCCACTCACTCAACACTTAACCGGTGATGGGTTCTTTTACATACTATAACACTTATCTGTGGAACCCCACTTTTAACGCTCCTCCCGGAATACGTCTATGATTATACCTTATTGTGGAGTTCTTCAAGGCAGACTCCTACCATAACCTTTTATACCCACGGCTGGGAATCAGCCCCGGGATTTGAATCCGGGGCCTCCCGATGAGGAAGCGATCACTAGTAAGTCAACCTGTTTGTTAACATAATTGTTGGACAAATTAGGAACTTACTCTCTCATGTAAATGTTATGTAAATTATATACACCCGTATAAGGTGCGCATTACCGTGCCCACAGACATGCGGACATTAAACTATTTAACATATAGAACATCCCTTAAAACGTGTCGGTAACAAGTAATAATTAGTTTTATGTTGATCACAGTCTAGGTTACTGTGATGTCGCAGTTAAAATTGCTCAAATCAGCATCCAAGTATGAAGTGTGCTCTTGAATGTGTACTTTTATGATGTGTCGAGATGCATTTGTTATGCATTGTGCTCATGTTTTATCCCTTTATTAAATTAACTTCCCTAATAACTAAACCTTGTAAAAGTTTAGAGTGGAAGTGACTGATATATGGTCTTTCACCTTAATTGGTTCTATTGAATAGTAGATATACTCGCAACATCGTTAGCAAACATTAATATCAAACTACGTATGCTGATGACAAGGTGGCATAATTTATGAGGAATGAGTGCTGCGCGGCTGCAAAGTTTACAGAACCGTATCCAGGTTACAAGAGAATAATATTTACCTACTTTTCCAACTAATAGACAAAAGCGCTTCATAACAATCCACCAACTAGCAATACAGTGGATATTGCAGATATTCTGATAAAACCTAATTACCCACCCGCATACCATTAAAGTCGCTGCTGCAAAATGTAGTTTAGGTCGCGTACTAATTCTGAAGGCAGACGTTTGTGAGGTTGATGTTGACGTTAACTACCTATATGCTGCAAATTTATTTCAAACTAATTATAAAATGAAAATTTGGTTCACGAAGTTTAAGTAGAAAAGATTTCCGTTTTCTATTAGTTTACGGTTCCTCAATTTCCACAGCTGCTATCTGCGTGGTAANGACGCTTCAGGGTGGTTGAATTGTGACACTCATTCGACACTTAGCTGATAGTGGGTTGCTTTATATTTAGCACTAATTGATGTGACCCCGATTTTAACGTCCCTGCAGGAAGACGCCAACGATCACACCTTAAGGGTGTTGGCTACAGCCAGGTCAAAAATCACGCTCCCGGAGAACAAACAGCTCAATTTCTGGCTTACCTTGAGCAAAT
>KZ877453.1:14961-25339 GCA_003456935.1 Machilis hrabei
TGTTTATAATGACGAGCGTTTTTACGTATTAATTCGAGGGTGCGAAGCATCCGAGAAATAATAGGTAAAAACGCGAGGTTTGATCGATATCGTACCGGGTACAGAGGGATTTCATCGAAATAACAGGTAGCGTTATACATGGGGGTCCGCCATTTTAAGTTGTTAAACGAAGATGTGAGTGAGTATCTTGTTTGAATATCAACACATTGTGCTCATAAAACATGCACCTTCCCGCAAATATATCGAACATATATGGATTACACTAGTTTTATGACTACCCCATAACTCTTAAATAGCACCCTTAAATTTGTGGAGTCTCCGTTAGAGCCTCTAAAAACATCAGTGCAATAATTTTGTATGGTACAAGTTACAATCTTCCAACACGCATTTCAAATTACGTTGCTTCCATGAATGGGTATGTTCTTTAGAGTACTCTACAGTGACTGCAACGGATAAGACTTTGTTTGCTATACTCTATGCTTTCCAATAAACTAATCAACCTGGAAATATCAGAACATTCACGTCTGAACAGTTTCATTGCATTTCGTTAAATCTTGTTGGTTGTTCTTTGGAATTAGACTGTAGCGTAAATCGGTGTCATACTGATTTATACCACTAAGCAATCATTTTTAATATATTGTTATTCATTGGTGTGTTACTGGTCTAAAATAGTAACGTAAACTCTATTGTGTGTAGCTTCAAAACACCCTCTGAAACCTACATTCTAAAAAGTGTATTACGTGTTAGGTTGTTTATCCTTCCTACTTCATACACGGTGCATATTAAAGTTTGTCAATCGGGCAATTATACACGTTTCCGACACGTGCGCGATATATATAATTTTATACTTACCCGTGGGTGGTTTGTGGGTTGTATTCCTGCTGCGTGACTGAAGGGCATTGACTTAACTCTTGCAAATGGGCTGTCACTGAGGTTTTTTCCATCTTTATTTTTCTTCATTTTTTTTGAATTCTACATTTCCTGTTCAAAGTTAATTTGTTCACGTAATTTTAATACGTCAGCTGTCTTTAAATCTTAAACGATAAATAAGCAATATATAAATCCTTCACTTACTCAGTTAACCAATCTTTTATGAATCTCGAAAAAAAATACCTCTCCTGACAGATGTTACTGTAAAAACACGTATTTCTTATTGATAATCCTAAATCTAGTCATCATACATACTCCTTACTGACTTACACATATTTACTCTCATCCTCCTAAAAAGTCAGTTTAGCACAAATTAAGTAGGTCTAACATTCTCTTTAGTTACGTAATTTAAAACTTAGTTTAGGAAATGACTTGCTGACACTTGAAAATAACACCATTTGCTTCACAAGTCTATCATGCATCAAAGCAAGCTTATGTCATTACATTTTTGTAAAAAATCACTGACAATAAATATCAAGTTTCTCGAAATATCTACAAATACAAAAATATATTCATTTGAAAACAACGGTAAAGTAGCCTCATTAATGGGTATATATATAAAAAACAATTTAATTCAATATAATACAATTCTAAACTGTCTATATCAGTAGGTAAGCTTGCCACTTATTACAAACTAAAGGAGCTCCCCGTTCTTCGTACCGGAAAACATTCCGTTGCATCTTTTTATTTCTCGCTTTGTGTGTTTAAGTCCTTTCAGAACTTAGCAAAACTTAATAACGTCCAAATGGACTCCACGATCCTCCCCCACGACCGGATTTGTTTTATATATAATACTTTTTGACAAACGTCTTTGAATTTGAGTCAGTGAACAACTGTTGTACGTTTCTACTCCATATGGTGGCTATGCAAGGAATTACTTTAGTCGGCAAAAACAGGTACTTGGTTGCTATGGCAGTGTTGTAATAAAAAGTACAAGTCAACGCTTTCTTATGGAGAAAAGAAATAAACCTGTGATCTAACCAATGTACTTCCAGCAATAAAAATATACTACCCATAATCTAAGTTAGACCAGTAAAAAACTATTTAATTTTGTTTTTAATCTGGCCAGTAATCCTACGAAATACGCTAACAACCATACATATACACATTGAGTTTTATATGTTTGTACACATATTGGTGTAAATGTACAGTATATAAGTATACACTTCTGACTATCATCATTTCATAGATAAGCGTTTTCCTCTCTTATATTTAAGGAGTAGAGGTGTGACAAACGTTTTTAGAAAGCAGAACGTTGAAAAGAGATTTTTATAGACTATCATTGACTTTTTCCATATGTAGTAGTGCTCAGTCCTCATAAAGCCAACACGCCTTGGCAAAAAGTATTGTTTGCTTTAAACACTGTGTACGCCTCGCCATTGAAATAGTGTTGATATAAGCAGACTTGCGTACACTACAAAAGTGTATAGGACTACATAGTTTCCTATAGAATCAGTAAACCTATCTGTATTCATGATTTTTCTCAGTTTCCCCATGGAAGTTATGAACTAAAATTAAGTACTCACAAGTTTTTAGGAGTCGCCAAGTGCTTCAAAAAACAGTTAAAAAATTTAGTTAATATTTTAAGATCAAAGCATGTTGCCAAATTTACAAAGAAAACTCCGCCCCGAAATTTTGTCTAGCACAACAAAAAAGAGTATTCGTTGATTATATGGGGACCTAATTAAAAAACATTAATTTGTACCTGCTGGTATTGAGTCAAGATCAAACTACGTTGGAAAATATTAAATCGTGTTGTAAAATGTAGGAACAAATTTGATAAAGAAAACAATTTGGTATTCGGAGCTTTGGAGAGGTCATCAAGTTCAAATATAATTGTCAAATTCAACGACTTGGTATTCATTAAAGGTCAAATATGGAAAATTTACAATAGAAATATAGGAAATAAACAATACTTATTCACATGGTTTCAGATTAATACTGATTGCTTTAAAGACGCACAGAATATTTTTCGATACAACACGAAGTTAGAGTTTTGGCCAGCTTACCAATTTCACGGTTAATGTACTATTACAGTATAAATGTTTAGAACGATTGGCATTGTTTGCTATATGTTTATAGTCTTCTCTTCGTGCAAAGAGTTGATTGAGAAAATCCATTGACATTGATTTCAAGTTTTGTGTGCAAATTTTGGAGATGGCTTTGGAGGAATTCAATGTGCGATTTTCTGACTTCAATAAGATGCGGCCAAAACTGACGTTATTCAACAACCCGATGAAGGGCAACATTTCAGAGTAGCAAGACACTATCCAATTGGAACCACGTGATCTGCAAGTGACCTATTTTTTCAGTCAAGGCAAAAGATGGGCAGTGACTTTTGGAAACTGATACCATGATAAAAATATCCAAGACTGAGTGAATTTAGTAGGAGAATTGCATCCATATTTGGAAGCGCGTACATGTTTGAATGCACTTTTTCCATTACGAAGGCAGAGAAATCGTCGCAAAGAAACAGACTGACCATCAGGCCTTGTTAAAAATATCTACAACATCACTGAAAATTGACTTTGGCTAGCTTATTGAGTCTCATTAACTTTTATTAAATAAGCCTTGTTTATTATTCAATTGCATATTCCTAAATATTAGCTAAACAAAACATATTGTACGGCTTCATATATTGGCTCCTCGTATATACATAAATTGCCATATTTGAATCAACTCAAAGGGTGGGCTCAAATGGCGTTTTAAAACACAATCACAGCATGTTAAACAGGTAAAAAAAAACACTATAAACGCACACTGTTATGTTGAAGCTATAGGATGAGATATAAATGAAAACGTATTATGTACAAATCTACATTTAATAAACTGTTGTATTTCACCCGCATTCATGATGGACCATTCTAACATAGCAGAAATTGAATATGTAAGAATGGGGGTAACATAAAAAGGTAGCTATACAACAGTTAATAATAAACATTGCATTTTCACATTACTTGTATACAACTACGTTTGACAGAGTTTTTCACTTCGCCATTTCAAAAAAGCACAAATGTAACTTTGTCGCAAGCACGAACAATAATGGCAGTAGAATGCTTCTCATAAAAGGTGGAATAATAAAGATGAATCAATAATCACTTGACGATTTCAACGGCGTGGTTGTTTTATGCCTTCGAGCGACAGAACGCCAATCAACGTTGATTTCAAACGTGACAATTTTACCAACCCTGAAAAACAAGAGCTGGTGCGAGCTAACCAATTAACAGCTTCAAATAAAATCTTTAAAACGCGATAAGGGAATCCTTTTTGGAGCTTTGAACGTAATGTGTACGTTGACAGGTATTTGACTGCATCTATTTTGCTATTATTACTACAGTAATGTCAATATCTTGGCGCTTAAATGTTGTTTCAGTAACCTCAATACCCCGTGGCATGAGCTTTTGGTAAGGAGAATGTCAAAGAGCAACGTTGCCACACTTATATAGCCCATCAGCCAGTCCTTCATTAAGTTTAATACTAGGTAATCACTTTCTAGTAAACGCTACTCAGTACTCAAAATGGCTTGGAAACGCCGTTTCTTGACACGCAAATCAATTGAAACTCAGTTTATCGAGCGCCAAGATAATGTATTTGAAAATTACAACAATGGTTTTCTGAGTTGCATGTCTGTATGTGACACAGTGCAACATTTTAAAATGGCTACCCGAATGTTGCAAGGTACTGAACTGATAATGAACACACGCAACATGTTGAAAAAATAACCTTTTACTGACCTGCATAATTGCCATCAAAATAAAAATCTTCTCATCAACTGCATGTCAAACAGCCTACGAGTGAATAAAAAAATATATATATAAGCTTATATGGACTTTTTATTGCTAACAGCTAGTTGCTTATATATATCGTGTGAAGTGTATGAATATGTACTGTACCTACGTTGCTGAGAATGTAAGCGTGGTAGGAATAGCATAAACATACTTTAAAGTACAGTACGAAATAGTAGCAAGATGAAGGTCACTTTTACACTGGTATTGTTAAACCACCGTTTTCTATTTCAAGCACTGTTTGACAGTATTGGGTGGTATTGTAGTTTGGGAATCGTTACGTTCTCCAAACCATATATTTAAAATATTTTAAAAAATCAGCACATCATATTTAAAAATTGTAACAGTTTCATCAATGTTTAGTAAGAACTTTACGCCTATACCTTTTAAAGGTTTCATTTTGATTAGTAGTGGATGTAACGCACTAAACAATACAAAGAACTGAGACATGTTTACCTACCTCGGTAATGGAAGCGATTGTATTAGCAAATAAGTTTAGGAAGGTGTATCTGAAAAGTGGTTTTTATATCTCTGGATCTACAGTATATTTCCGATTATCCGGTCTAAAGTTGTGGTAGGCCGTGCCGGATAAACCAAGAACGTAAGTGTAAATAAATGGTTTTGCCCACATTTAAATTTGTACAGCACATCTAATATTGTTTTAATAGAATTTGACGATTTTCTGAGCAACGATTGAGACGTACGATAGGCCTATTACAAATGGAACAGTATTATAAAAACAGTACAGTATTTTGCGATTTTTTCACTTATCCCTAGTAATTGTGTACCGGTTTTCTTTTTTACGCAAGGACGCAAGGAAAATACGAAGAGCCAGGTAATCGAAGGCTGTATAACCGGGAATTTACTGTACTTTACTTTCGTAACTTTTTCATATAAGTTTTACAAATACTTACACATTACAGTAATTGGGGAAGCTATAACGTACAATGGCCTCAGTAAAACCCATGTATTGGATTGTGATTACAACAAATTAAAGTAAATCCTGCATATAACACATTGGTGCTTCCAATTATCCAATACTATCGTTGTGTTTGGGACCCGTATGAGGTTGGATTGCAAAATCTTCTTCAGTCAGTTCAGCGTAAGGCGGCTAGATTTGTTTTGGGTCGTTATGGTAGGACAGATAGCGTAACGGAGATGTTAGGCGAGTTGGGCTGGGAATCTCTTAATGTGAAGCGTGAAAAAAGCAGAATTAAGAGATTGGAGCAACTAAACTCCACTCAGTCGCAGTTAAATGTAAGCAAGGTTTTAAAACCTGCAACATATATTGGTAGGCGCGATCGGGAAGATAAGTTAAGGGAAATCAGCTGTAAATCTAATGCGTATTTTTGGTCATTCTTTCCGAGGTCGATTCGAGATTGGAACCGTTTAGGAAGTGAATAATAACTTGTGGTGCCTCGTGCACCCCCTGCCAAGTACCTTACCGGTTGATTGCAGGGTATGATGTAGATGTAGATTAAATTGCGATTTTCTTGAGTGATGTAGTAATATTTTTCGTCGTGCATGATGATGGTTCGGCTAAAGGGCTCGTTTATTGAATACTTATACGTGTATGTTCATACTGGTAGCCTATATAAAAATGGAGAATGAGTAAAACGGATCCAAATTAGCATTTGTTTCATAGAAATGTATAGTATGGGAAAGAAAGGTGAGTAAGTTTTCAGCTGAGAATGTAATCGCGAAATAAAAAAAATACAGACTATCCATCTTCGAATCATTAACTATTTGTTATTTTTGTTGTACCGCCTCACCCAAAGGTTAAAAAAAACTTCTACATACCGGTACACTGTCTTGAAAATGAAAATGTTATTTTTTTTTTTTAAATGAGAAAATTTTGCCCCTTCCTTGGAGGAACCAGAACTTAGGAAACAATTATTTGGCGGTAAGGGTCGGCAACCAATGGAAAGCCGTGAATTACTTCACAAAATGATTAATTGCAAAAGATCTGTTGTAATGTTTGAAGCAGTAAAAATGTAATTGTTTCACCATTGCAAATACTCTGTCTTGTGGATATGCAGTTGTTATTGGTTGGAGTGCACAAACTTTTTTAGTTTCAAATTTCCTGCGAGCGACCAAAAATGGAACCGCGATCGACGGATTGCTGACTCAGTCTAGCTCATATAGGACAATTATTAACGCCTTTAAGCACTCTTCAAGACAGTGGTAGTCAAGGTCAGAATTTAGAACTTAGTATTCTAAGGCACGTGAAATTGGCTATATAAGCTAGAGGATGGGTTCCAGAAGTTCGATCCCTGCTGAGAGTGGTATAATTTCTTAGTAAACTAAACATTTTTCTTTTAAATAATCGTCCGACACCGTAAATTAATTTATCTTTAGTTTTTATTTTCTACTACCATATACCAAATCTACCAGATTTTTCTACTTCGTTTGGTAAACTGGGAAAGATTACAATGTATTTATTATCAGGTGTACATTTTTATCTTTAATAACTTTAAAATAAATTATTTGAACAAATGTTTGTAAAACGCATTACATATACGAGCCACCTTCACACCAGATATTTTAAGTTATAAAAAACTGAAGATGTCGACATTTTCTTCCAGTCGTGAAAAATAACCTTTTTTCTTTTACAGATGTTCTGATCCCACGCCCTCGACTCGGCCAACGAGCAGCTTGAAAGACGTATATCTTGTTAGATTAAAGATCACTTCAGCGATGTCTTTTTTTTTCAAGCTTGATATTGATGTTTACGTCAAACACACTCATTAAAGGTGACAGAATAACGATAATTATAAACAATAAAACACATGAAACAAATATTGTGCAGTAGTTCCTCATTTTTCAAAGAAATTACAAATAATGATAAAAAACATAAAACTAGAGCCATCTTTATTTATCACCAAAATGTCCTGACATTTTTAAAGATAGCCTAATGTTGATAAATCCATTTTCTTTTGGTAATATCAAAAAAGCCGAACAGAAATTATAGAAAATACTTTGTAACATATTACAGTTACGACAATATCATTGAAATCAATTCTTTTGTGATAGAAAATAACTTGTCTGCAGAAACAAACACGCTTGTTTCAATAACTATAGTAAATCTCAAACAAGGTGGCGCTTTAAAGGATGGATCTATAAATGACGTACAACTTCGGTTCCGGCCTTCGTAGCCTTCAAGAGACTGGCCAACATGACCCCAGAAGCTTAAGGCAGGGCCTATTGAGGTGGCGAGCGAGTGGCATGGCGGTGACATGGCGTCTGTATGGCGTGTGGCGTAGAGGTGGCACGCATGTGTCGTGGCTTTCAAGTGGCGAAGATATGGCACAAAGCCAATTGATGTGGCGTATTTGCAATCAGTAAACCACACGTTGCATGCTTACGGACCAACTCCAATACACTACTGAAGTGACGGTCGCCATTCGGCCGCCACTCATGTTTAAGCATGCCAGAGCCTAGTGGCAGGTGCGTGGAGAGTCCGGCGCCACGACACTCGACATACGCCACGTCACGTCACGTCAGCGCCACTTCAGTGGGCGCTACACTATTAAATTGCATGTGCTCGCCTTACGCCACTCGCCATTCAGGCACCACATCACCACCACACCACTCGCTCGCCACCTCAATGGGCGCCCTGCGTAAGAGTTAAAACTGCTTAGTTCGGAAACAGTCTTAGAGTTTGCTAAAATTCTCATGATTTATTCAGTTTTACTAAAGGAAGGCCAAAACGACTGTACTAGGGTTGTACAACGTTCTTTTTACCACACAACATTTATAACTAAATTATTAAATTCTAGTATGTTATAGTAGAAAGTTGGATGCCGTGAGAGTCAAAATGCATTTTTAGAATGATATAGTAAATTCTGGCATCCAATTTGTTTTATCACAGTAGACTTGACTTTAATTTACTAATTATAACTACGGTATAATTTGGTAAAAATCATGTTTTAACCTGCTTGTGAAGCAGATTAGAATGTATTTCAATATAACTAAACAGAGAACGAAACTTACAGATAATTCGGAGACAGTGTCTGAAGCTATGTAGTGGTATCTCGTAAAGGGTCTTCTTGACCCTCTAACAAAATTAAGTTTTCTCAAAATCAGTCCATTCTTTCGCAAGTTCTCATGGAACAGATTAACCAATGGAAAAGCAAATGTGTGTACTTAAAACGTATTCCTCGCTTTCCTCAGTAAATTAAGAATAAAATATTGATCAGAGTTGTAGCTGTGTTAACTAACTAAACGTTAGTTAATCACAGTGACCTTAAAATATATTAGTGATAGAGTTAGAGCTACAATAGGCGTACCAGTCAACAATAAATAACGTGGATGTAGTTTCTGATGTGCCCGCTGTTGCGAACTCGTTTTAAGCACTGGGTGCTTGAGCGTTAGAGGACTTTCTGAAAAACAGTGAGTTATATAAATGTGTCAACAATGCTATTTTCCCCCTTCTTCCCAAATGCACAGGTTCGAGTTCCCGATACAACACTGCTGCGAGTGCTAACTCAGACATGTAGCAATTTATTTGAAATTTACAATAGTAGTTTTTTAGTATGTTCATAAAAGATCTGTACTATTTTGTTGAGTCTTCATTGTTGGACTTCTGTATAACAGAGGTATATAGTTTGGAGTAAAATATACAGCAACAGTGCACGTTTTGCTTTTGATTGACTTCATTAACTTTTCTTTTCATTCAGCGGTTCCAAGGCAGCGTAAAAGAAAAAAAGCATCAACCCTAATCTAGAGAAACTTTTACACACATTACGTAAATAATGCATCAATTACGTATATAATGACAAATAGTTTAAAATGTTTAATTGGATTGTCTAACAAGGGAACTATGGGAGTCTTCCATCGATGTGAGAAGTAAATCCGGTGAGATTCGATAGAGAATGTAATGCCAATTACAATGTATTCAACCAAATATTCAGAATATTGATCTGTGTGGTCCAAATGACCAAAAACTGTTTGTACATTGGAGATATGGAGCAGATAGAAAGAATGAAAAGCAGATGGTTCGGTGGCGTAATGGTAAGGAGTTGGGCTTTAAAGATAAAGGTCGGTGGTTCGAATCCGCTGACTGTTTTTAGANNNNTACATATATTTTGATTGTATAAATAGTTTCTGCACTTTAACGTTGAAATGCAATGCTGTTTGCTTTTGCAAAAGTGGTTTGGTTTTTATTATGATATGTATTATTACAATTGATCGTGTCAGCCAAAAAATTGTTTGTTTGTCTACTTCGATACGTTTTACAAATCGCACATATAATAGCTAAATTGCTGATGAATATTTTCAAACCGCAACACGTCAACTGTTTAGTATTCTGAAAAGTGTGGAAATCACGGAAAAAATGCTGGAAANATAGAAACTGTTCACAGTGAGCACACTTGATGAACGATGATTCTTGGCATCCAATTATGTGACAACAAATCAACGACTGTTCGTTTGGGAAACAAAATTGAACCGGAGTAAGGAAGGGACCAGGATGTTCGTTTGTCAAATGAAACCATTATTGTAGTTTAATCTTTGAAGCCTGCCTGCAAATGATGACACATGGTTGTTTATTTATACCAATTCTTTAACGTTTGGGGATTGTTCACAACATTACTAGACGTATTTTATATTTACATGCTTAAAAACAATACACAAACCTCACCGCACCGACCTGTCTCTTCAAA
>KZ877462.1:8675-19343 GCA_003456935.1 Machilis hrabei
TTGTTTCGATGTCCACAATACGTTAAGCAAATTGCATATAACACATTGGTGCTTCCAATTATCCAATACTGTAGTTGTGTTTGGTACCCATATGAAGTTGGATTGCAAAATCTTCTTCAGTCAGTTCAGCGTAAGGCGGCTAGATTTGTTTTGGGTTGTTAATGGAGATGTTAGGCGAGTTGGGCTGGGAATCTCTTAATTTGAAGCGTCAAAAAAGCAGAATTAAGAAATTGGAGCAACTAAACTCTACTCAGTCGCAGTTTAATATAAGCAAGGTTTTAAAACCTGCAACATATATTGGTAGGCGCGATCGGGAATATAAAATAAGGGAATTCAGCTGTAAAACTAATGCGTATTTTTGGTCATTCTTTCCGAGGTCGATTCGAGATTAGAACCGTTTAGATCGTGAATAATAACTTGTGGTGCCTCGTGCACCCCCTGCTAAGTACCTTACCGGTTGATTGCAGGGTATGATGTAGATGTTGCATCGCGTGACTGTTAATGAGCAAGCGCGTTGTCCATTATGAGTTGTTTGGGCGCACCAAATACTGCAAACACTTTTGATTCCAGCCTGTTCACCATCTCCGACGTATTGGCGCGTCTCAATGGGAGGCTAAGTACCCAGTTAGTACATACGTCCACAATGGTCATTAGATAGCGGCTCCTCTTCGCCGTCCGCGGGTAGTCTCCCATTATGTCCAAACTCAGCTGAAACAAGGGTTCGAAGACGTTGTGATGTTGTAAGAGGCCAGCTCGTTTTCGGCAATCGGGTTTGGACAATTGGCACCGTTCGCATGACTGGACATTCTTTACGATATCCTGTACCATGCCGGCCCAGGTAACCCGGTCTTTTAGGAATCTGAGCGTGCCGAAAATTCCCGGGTGTGCCTGAGTATAGCTGTCGTGAGCACATTGTAATAATACGGGCACTAAATGTTTCGGTATTACTGTAAGCCAGCCCCGTAAGCTGTCCTTTTCCTCTGCAATTTCTCGCTTAATTGCTCCGGCATATCCAGTAGGAGTATAGTACAATAAAACCCCCTGAGGATCCAAACAGTGTTTGTGCTTATTTTGTAGTAACTGGACGGCCACCTGTTCATCTGTCGGCACGGTTCCAGTCCGCATATACTCAATGATTGGTTGCAACAGGGGATCAGTCCATTGTGGCTGTGCCAGATTTTCCTACTCCAAGCAGGACCAGTCGATCTCCGGTACGTCTACAGTTTTTGTCATCACGCATATTTGATAGTTGGGCACATCAAAACGAGTCTCGTCATCGACCGTAACGTCGTTGGGCTGGTCACCACCCGTAGCGCGAGATAACCAATCGGCGATCACATTGAGGGCGCCGGGCACGTGATGTACGGTGAAGTCAAAGTCTGTTAAATAAACAGCCCACCTTTGTATCATGGCATTGACCGAGTTCATTTTGTACAGATACTGCAGTGCAGCACTGTCAGTGTAAACTTTAAAGGTCTTCCCTTCCAACCAAATTCTAAATTTCTGAATTCGCTTTACCACTGTCAGCAGGTGATGCTGGACAATGGAGTAATTCTGTTGGTGTTTATTCAGCACTCGACTACTGAACCCAATGACTTTTGGTGCCACTAAGGTCCCTTGAAATAGCACAGACGCGATTCCAGTCTTCGATGCGTCGCAGGCGATACAGAATTCTTCGCCATAGGCGGGTCGGATAAGGATCTTGTCCTCACGCAATCCGGCTTGTATCGTATGGAACGCCGCCTCGGCGTCATCGGTCCACTTAAACTTGCCGCCTCGGGGATTGATTACCTGATGCAACGGTTTGAGCAGGTCGCTCGCAAAGGGAATAAACTCTCTGAGCCAGCTCACGATCCCAATAAAGCGGTCTATTTGCTTCCAATTTTCCGGTCGTGGGAATTGCTTGACTGTCTTTACCTGGGCTTCGGTAACTCGATTTCCCTCCGTGGAAATCCAAACTCCCAGGTATATCACCTCCGTTTGCAGAAAGGCACACTTGTCCAGCGCATATTTAGCACCGACCTGCTGTAGCTTCGTGAGTACGGCGTCCAGAGAGACTAAGTGGCTCTCCACATCTTTATTATATATGACGATGTCATCGAGGTACACATACACATCGACATCAATATGATCTCTTAGCACCGTATCCAAACAGTGCTGGTGCACCACATAGTCCAAACGACATGCGACATTATTCAAATAACCCGAACTCCGTGAGGAATGCAGTTTTCTCCCGGCTTGTCTCTTCCAAATCTACCTGATGATATCCCATTTTCAGATCTAAATTCGAAAAGAATTTACTCGTTGATAGTTTATTCAAGATTTCCTTCAGTTGCGGAAGGGGATATTGTGACGTCTGAATACTGATGTTGTTGGTATGTCGGGAGTCGTCGCACAGTCTCACTGTTCCATCCCGTTTTTTAACCAAAACTACGGGCGATGCCAAAGGGGATTGGCTGCGACGTATTATCCCTAACTCTAACAGGCGGTCTAATTCGGATCGTAAAGCAGCTCAGTGGTGTATTGGCGTCGGTCTCAACCTTTGTCTGATCGGTGGAGACGTGCCGGTATCAATGTAATGCTGGAAGCCGTGCAAATGTCCAAATTTGTTTTCAAAAAGCTCCGTGTGCTTTTTTATGATGGGTAAGACCCTTGGGTCCTGTGTTTAGGGTACCTCAAGGTTCGATTTATCCTCTAACTTCAATATAATGTCCTCGTTCCTCGTGGCTGGCACTGGGCTAAGGCTTGTCACCTCATTTCTGTCCCGCACCGGATGCGTTCGATCCCTTGGCCTTTCGTATATTCCAACCTCTGCCCCGGTTACTCTGCTACGCGAAGAGTTTCCTGCCATGTTGCCGTTACTAGATGGCACCATCCCCGGTCTCGAGTTCCTCTCGTACCAGCTTTTCTTCAGTCGTCTCTTTTGTTTCACTCCCCGGTTGACCGCTTCCTCGGCTGGAACCACGGACTCGGTTCTACCTTGTACCAGGTTCTCTGGCATCGTAACGGCCTCCTGGGGTTTTATGTCTTTATTCGCATTCACCACGGTGCAAAATAGGTTATCCAGCGGGGAGGTAAAATTTGGGTTTAGTAGCGTACAAAACTCCGCCTTCGAAATCACACGAAACTGAATGCTATTGGCTTGGTCCTGAGGAATTTCTAATTCCTGGCCCTCCACCATGCACGTGTTTACCCCGGTTCCGGAATTTATTTTCTCACCTTAGCGTTGGAGAAACGTTTGGCCCAGCAGAATATCCATGGGCAACTCTGACGCAAACACATATGTTTTATCATACAGTTTGTGACTCTCAATCCCCATCTCTAAATAAACAAAACGTAACGTAACCTCGGAACTTGTCGCTGAGTCAAATTTTCTTAAGTCAGGTCTAAGTTTATTGAACGGGATCAGCGTTTTTCGAACCACGCTTCAAACACTGCCCGTATCTAACAGACCGTTGACTTCGTCACCATTCTCCATTCGGGCTTTAAACTTACTATTGTTTGAATATTTGGCATTCCTTATTGACAGATAACGCACTTGTGTTTCCCACCTACAGTTACAATCGTCGGTGTGTCCTGAGAGGTTCATAACTGTATATACACTAGTAACCTCTCCTTCCTGGTGCACACTTCGTTTTTTTCCATACGTTCCTTCGGCAGGATGGCTCTCTGAGGGGCCGTGAATCGACTCCTCTTGTCGCCCGTACCTGTTAGTGCCGGAGTCCTGCTTTGTCTGATTCGAATTACTCGTCCGATTTTCAAAGTGGGCAGGAGCTTTGTAGGTGTTATCCCACTCGTTAGTTCCTCTTCGTGACACATACGGACCATTGTGGGTTTGGCTCTTCCATTCCCGACAGGGTCTGTACCAATAATCGTCCACTGCCCCATACCTCTGCGAATACTTAGCCTCTCTAGGTCCTGGCCGGGAGTTTCGATATGGTTGTCTGTACTCGCGCTTGATGGGATAAGCATACCCGTCCCTATTGATCATTACCGTCCCCGTCTGAAAACAGGTCCCCTGGTGAGCCCCTGCTTGGACCGTTAGCGGAACATAATAGGCCCTTGTGGGCTGTCTACAATGTACACAGAAATTATTTCCTATCTCTCCCTGGACATTAGTAGGCATCCTCAGATTACTCGTCATATTGGTCTCGCCAGCCACCCCATTGGATCTATTCCAACCATCTCATTCTGGCCTACTACACCACATCGCACGGCCTTCATTCCAAGGACTTCTATCAGGATTGACCATGTGTGGCCTGCCCCCATTGGAGATGTTGACTCCTGATGCCGTGTGTGCAGTCGTGCCAGTGTTTGTATTATCCTTATGCTTGTTATGTCGTGGTTCCCCACTCCCAGCACTGGTTGGAAAATTAGTCCCCTGGTCTGTGTTCCCTGAGTCCCCATACGCTCTCGCCAACTTCTGTGCGCTAGGGCGTGCTCCCTTCGCACGTTTGTCCTCTCCTACTCCGTTTTCCGTACCTGTACTGTATGTACCTGTGGTCTGTCGTGCATTGGTCTTGGCGCAGTCCGATTCTCCCGACCTGGTTCGAATGTAGGCTTAGTTTTGTAACTGCCTGTACCATCCCGAATACGAAAGTCTTTTACCGCTCTCTCCACGTTTTGTATAAATTCTCCGAATGACTTAGCGGCTTTCGACGCTTTTGCCACTGTCTTACGTAAATGCGGCAAACACCCATCCGTGATGAGTTGACATAATTCCTTAGTCGTAAGGGCCTTCCGGAGTGTTAAGTTATGCGCTCGCATCCGGTTAGCATAACTCAAGAACTGTTCATCTCGTTTTTGTTCATTGTTATATATAGTTTTCCGCGTGATCGTGTCTGAACTTTGGAAAAACTCCAGAAATTGTCGCTCGAAATCGCTAAAAATTTGGAAGTCGTCACAGACTGTCTCAAACCAATCCCGGGCTTTAAATCTAAATAACGGTTCCAATTTGCGAAAGTTGAGTGCAATACTTAGAGTGTGAAAATGTCGTTCTACCCGATCCAACCAGATTCCTGGATCGGTTTCGCCGTCAGCAGTGAATATTAAATGGCCTGGTGTCTAGTCCCGCAGTGTGACTTGGTACCGGGTGTGTCCATCTGAGGATCGGTTATGTGAACCATGCAAACCCTCTCTACCCCGTGCATCACTAGCCCACGGTGGCTCAGGGAGAATCCTGTTAACACCTACTCTCCCCTTAGTCGAATGGGAATATGCCGGTCCAGATTCCCCTAGCCTGGTCTGGCCACTTCCTGCGCGAGGACAGGGGCCACCATTGCTCACATACTCGTTCATATTCAGAGAACTGTCCTCGGACCCCTCGTTTTCCGATTCAGTAGGCGCACAAGTACCTACATCGGGTGGTTCAGACCGGTCCTTTCGTTGTAACTCTTGTATTTTCTCTGTCCAATGATAAAGCTCTTGTTGTACGTGGTGCACCTCGTTCCCTACTTGGACTAGAGTCTCGCCTACAGTAGTCCTAATATCCGCTACCGTCTTCTCGTGTTGATCCACTCGATCGTTAACTCCCTGTAGGGTTTGTTGTTGTCGATCTACCCGGACCTGGGTTTGATTGACCGTTTCTAGACATGTCTGGGTAGTTTCATGGAGGCGAGTGACTTCTGCACCCAGCTCATGATATAACTGGTTCGACACCCCCACCCGCTCTACCAGCTCTGTGACTTGTGGTAAGATGGTAGTCATGTCCGACTCCAGTGCCACACATCGCTGATTGCAACTCTCGCCAATACTTATTACTTGTTTACTTAAACCTTGGCTCACCTGAAGGTGTTCTGTTAATTGTCGGGTGAGACGTTCATAGTCATTCCTCAGTTGAGCCTGGATTCGATCGAACTGCGCATCAACGTTTTGAATATGTGTAGTGACATTACCATTGATGGCTTGTATCTGTTAGTTGACATTACTCTGGATCGATTGTATCTGGGTATCAATATTTTGAATCTGTGTATCGATGTTTTGACTCTGTGTATTGACATTACTATTGATAGACTGTATCTGTGTATCGAGGTTTTGAATCTGCGTATTGACATTACTATTGATAGCTTGTTTCTGTGCCTCCATGTGTTGCATCTGGGTATCTATGTTTTGACATTCATTACCAGTGATAGCTTGTATCTGTGCCTCAAGGTGTTGCATCTGGGTATCTATATTTTGACTCTGTGTATTGACTAATGTATTGATAGACTGTATCTGGGTATCTATGTTTTGAATTTGGGTATTGATAGATTGCATCTGGGTATATATGTTTTGAATTTGGGTATTGACATTACTATTGATAGATTGCATCTGGGTATGAAAGTTTTGAATATGTGTATCTACTTTAGAACTAACCGACTCTGTCACCGCATGACTGTGTTCCCTCAGTAGCTCTCGTATCGAGTCCAGAGAAAATGGGGCTGTTTCAATTCCCAGTTTGGACTGACCACCAAAGTTTATCTTACTCCTACTTGATCTGCCTTTCGGTGACCTTAATTTGATAGTTACCCGTTTCGGGATACTTTTAGTTCTCCTGTCTAGACCCTGCCTTTAAGATCTTTCTTCTTCTCCCCCATACTCCACATTCTCTATCGGTTTGGTATCTAGGTTACCTAGGTGTTCTTCCTGAATAGTACCTTCCATTTCACCGGTTTGCTCTAAATTAGTAAGTAAACTAGTTGTATTTTCTTGTTGAGTCATTTTGTTACTTCTGGTGAAGTGCAGCCGTTACTTGCTTAACCTTCTTTCTTTCGCACTTTTCCCCAGTGCCTTAGAATCTCAACTAACTACCCTAAACAACCAAACAACGTCCCTTGCACTAACGCTCGCTATGCTACTTCAGTAAAATCTTTTACTTAGCCCCTAGTTTCTTGTAATAGTGGTAATTTTCTCATTGTATTTATACTCAACGCCACTTCGCATCACTCTCCTCACTGTCGTTCAATGCTTAACCTTCTTGCCTTCACCTCGTATTCAGGCCCTAATAGCTGGGAGCCATTTTCCTATAGTATGGAAAATTGTGTTGTCGGGGGGCTGTCATCTACCTGGGAAAACGAGCTTTGTTTTGTCGAAGCTTATATGGTTCGTGACCTTACCGTACTGTGACGTTACCCTACAGTAGCCTGGTCGTCGCTCAGTGTGCCGTTTGGTACACTTATACATATATACGAGGGTTGGGGAGTAAGTCATGGCAACCCAGTAATATTTTGACTATCGAAGGATTTATGAAAAATTTGTTATATACAACTGAAAGAGTATCCATAATGGATATTTTGTTTGTAGGAATCATGAAAGAAAACCCAAGCAACCCTTTGACAGACACATTTATTAATGCACATGTTACCAAAACTTGTCTGATTAGGACAATCCTTCGAAACAATCTCCCTCATTGTCCACAGCACGCTGCCATCGATGTGGACGACGTCGAATAGCATCAGCACACCATCCTCTTCACCATGCCTGAAATGGGTGATCTGTCGTCGCACAGCATTTTCAATGTCCAGGCTGGTCGCATATCACCATCAATCGTGTGGGCGAGGGATTCTGCCGAAACTTCTGCCTGCGCGGTGATCCTGGATATACGATCCGCCTGGGCATTGAAAATGATATGCGATGACAGATCACCCGCTTCAGGCATGGTGAAGAGGATGGTGCTGCCGATGGTATTTGACGTCTTCCACATCGATGGCAGCGTGCTGTGGACAATGAGGGAGGTTATTTTAAAGGATTGTCCTAATCAGACAAGTTTTTGTAACATGTGCATTAATAAATGTGTCTGTCACAGGCAGTGGCGGATGGTGAGTGACGTATTAGGCGTNCGGGTGCTGTTGTCTTATCTATCGGTAAGTTAAGGTCACCTATGTCACATAAGTTTGTGTTTCCGTGGTTAAGGAAACTTTATGAAAGAGTTCATATTCTGTTTACAAAAATTATGAGAAATACTGTACCTGTGAAGTAAACATAACAAGTCAACAATGCCCGCACACCTAATACGTCACTCACCATTCGCCACTGTTGCTTGGGTTTTCTTTCATGATTCCTACAAACAAAATATCCATTATGGATCCTCTTTCAGTTGTCTATAACAAATTTTTCATAAATCCTTCGATTGTTGAAATATTACTGGGTTGCCATGACTTACTCCCGAACCCTCGTATATGCAGCACCACTGAGGTCATACGTGTGCTACCTCTTGTGTTGATGATACTGTGTGGCTTATGACCATAACCCAATATTAACCGAGCTCTTTCCCCGTAGGAAGACCTTCTACTGACCTCGTTGTTACCATAACATCGAGGGCAGTAGGAATTCCGTGTTGTCGACCTCTTTGATATCCACCGGCTAACTGTATCTCATAATGGGCATGGGTTCAGGCCCGTTGTCGACCAACACGGTAGGAAATTACTCGCTTATGGCCTCTGGAACATGCATCTTACCGGCATCATATTGATAGTCAGCACTGTTGTCTTTACGTGCCTCTGAGGCATGCCTAATTAAACATGGTACCACTGTGTAGCTTACTGTGAAGTTTGTTGCCTTCGCAAGTCTTGTCCTGACCTTAAACTATAATTAAAATAATATTACACCTCTCCTGCAACCATTCGTGGTTAGATAGCCCCTACACTTGTGTATATGTTCGTGTTATTTATCACTCAAATATGGAGTTTTATTTACTATAAATTCGCACACACTCGACTTGTTCTGCATTTTACAGCTGTCCTATTTCATGTACAGTATATACTCGCGTCTCGTAAAATAACACTCCATATTTTGGCATCTGTGTGCAGAGAGGTACCTACAGGGCTATCCTGCTTAATAAAATTATTAACTCAGACCATCAACTGGATTGATAATTACCCTGACTTATCCTATAAATTTCAGAGGTCGTTTAGGCCTAANTAATTAAACACACATTTAATATGACTCATTATATATTCATACCTTTTAAATATCCCTGCCTACGTCCATACACTGCGAAGTACAGATTGCCACGCCGCTCAAGACCGCCTAGTCATGGACCCACGTCACCAGTGTCGTAGGTAGAACTATCATTTCATAACGTGTTACTCTCGTCTCATGTAATAAGTCCATCAGCCAATCACTTCAGAATCAAGGTGGTCATCACTTAGACAACATGCACTTCCTTCCCTCACCTAAAGTTCGTCTGTGGTATGCGAATTCACATTCAGTCTCTCCTATGCAAGTACGCCATGATACTATCTTATGTTGCCACACCTTAGTACGATCCACGCGGCATTACCATATCTTGCTAATCATGCACATTATCGCTCTGCGTGGCATCACCGTTTTTGTATATCGCCACAGCAGCCTAAGTAACCATAGGCTGGCCTTTTCACTTGACGAACTGCATTACATACATCTTCCTTTAATATGTTATACACTCCAATTCACTAAAACTTCTGTATTCCCATGGTTTTAGTCGATTTTCTCTCTAGCTCACGTTTAGCCCCATCCTTCGTTTCTCGTCAACCTTGCCAACAACCCTTCCGGTCCTGGTCCAGTGTTCCCATGGTTCTAGTCGATTTTCCTCTCCCGTACAGCGTTGCCACTTCTTTTGTATATTACACCTCCTTGGTACTCCAAACTTGTGTCGCTCCAAATCAGTCACTGTTTTAATTTGCAGATAACTGTAGGTGTTAATCAACATGCACAACAACCTTTTCTATATTTCTTTCACGCTTTGTATTAATCATTTTCGTGTCCATACGCTATTTTATCTGCTTTCTGTCCTTCCGTTAAGTCCTCCACTTTTCGTGAGTTCACTGGTTTCCCAGTCGGCAATTATACTTTTTCGTCTACGGCTTCCGGTTGATTTGATGAACGTCGTCGCGTTGTACTAATTACCACTTGTCCTCCCATGATTGGCTGATTGATATTATTCATGACTAAGCAACTGTTTCTGTTGCTAATCGAATGTCTGCTGGTTCGCGATACAACTCGTGCATTTTTAACCGGATTATTCCCCAGAATGTACTAAAGAAAATTTACTTTTTTTGGGGATCAAAATACCACCAAAATAATAATCAAACTTAATTCAATAAGAAAAACAGTCTTAAAACTCAAAAAGAGTCCACACTCTTTTCAGGGCACACACCCTGCTACAGGATCCAGTGAGCCCACCTAGCTCAGTGTTGACGATGCCGCTGTTTTATTTATGTTTTAGCAGACATAGCCAGTGAACACCAAGCTCTGTTTCTAACATCAGTGGGTCCGTGAATAACTGGCTTCAAGGTGAAGTAGAGTGGGTATCGATAGGAGGTAGATCGGTGCGAAATGTAGGTTTCCCCTTCACCGATGGAGATAGGGGTTTTATTTAATTATTCGGTTTTTTCCGCGCCTAATCACTTTGTGAGACAACGATAGGGTTCGATCCTATTCCCACGTCCCATTCTGCTTTACCGCTGCCTATGCTACAACTCAACTTGGTAATTACACCACATACACGCAGCAACAATCGAATTGATACATTTATTCCTGATAGAGGCAATACAACAAATAATCTGTTTCCTACCTAAACCCTATGAGGCCTCGTAACAAGCACAGCTACCTTACGCTATTTGCGCACTAACCTATTTAACAATTATTACAACTTCAGACATAACATCCAGGGAAAACACTCGACTACCATGGAGGACTATCCCTCGGTAT
>KZ877471.1:6838-25716 GCA_003456935.1 Machilis hrabei
GAAAAAATTTTGGAAAAATGTTCTCATGTCAAAAATTTTCAGAGCTCTGCTGCCCTCTGGTGGTGAAAATTTTTTTGAACAAGTTTTTCGATATTTTTCTGGCGTGATCATCAGAGCTCTGTTCAAGTATGGTTGGGAAAATTATTTATTTTTTTTCCAAAAATTTTTCCAAGTTTTTTTCGAACATTTTTTTTTCATAATTTTTTCAACATATTTTTCCCATCATTGGAGCTCTGTTCAGCTATGGTTAGGAACAATTTTTTTTTTATGATAATAAAATCTATATTCTTTTGTTTTGATATTTTCTTTTGAAGGCCTCCACTAACACTAATTAATGTCTAAACCCACTCCTAACCAGTTCAGACCTGATTTTCTTCAACTTTAATATTTAGACTGCAGCGCCACCATCAGAATGGTAGGTAAGGGTACTATCGTAGTAACTTACACTAAACGGAGTCAACATTTCTAGGCATCCAAAGCATCAAACGCACCCAGCCCACTCAACAACAATAATGCTCCAAACAAGTTTAACCCTGATTTTCTTATAGCAAGTTCAGATCTGCCTTTCTTCAACTTCATTTTGTTTTTCAATATACCTTTTTTATATATATATATTCTTTGGAGGCCAAATACATATCTCCAAGAGATTATTTCGACTAAAGCACCATGACGATCAGCGCGATAGATGTGTGAGCTATTATGACATTTCATTTCTTCCCTGCAGACGATTTTTAGTACGTAGAAGCGCTGCATCAGCGAGCCTATCCATTCCTGATGGGTTGCGGATATATAGAGCGAGTCTATCCATTTCTGGTGAATTGCTTATATACGAGAGCGGAGATCAGTAGACCGCATAGTTGCTTCAGCCTTCACGAAGTAAACGTTCTCTCCTGCAATGGCTTCCAAACCAAATGGANTTTTCGCTCTATGACAACCGCAATGTACTTGGGACTCCTCTTTCGGAAATGATTGCTTCAGACCAGATGATCTTTACACACGATGACGTCAGCAATGTACTTGGAACTATTCTCCTGGAAACGTTTCATTCAATGGACATGAGAAACTTAAAAACAGATGTGCTATCTGTGAGAAAACCTTCAGCCGACAATGTTATCTTTACCGCCATCAGAGGACTTAGCACGGGGATAAGCCAAAAACTCAGCGCTCGCATTTGATTGGACTGCCAGGTGTACATAAGTGCGTCGAATGTAGCGAAACGTTTACACGCAACGATAGCCTCACTCGCCACATTAAAGCAAAACATCAGCATGGTGTGAAGCGTCAAGCCGACCGATCACATAAAGATAACCCACCATCGAAACTTCGAGCTCTGCAATCGCCAGTATCGGAAGCTATGTCGAATCCATTTCAAGCCGCACAGTCATCATCACGAATTGAAGATCAATCAGTACCTGCCGAGTCAGCGCTGAAATCCTTCAATGTTTATCGCGTCGATAGAAGCGGTGAAGAAGATCACGCCGATTGACAGAAATATTTGACTAACAGAACTCCAAAACAATTTATATTATTAGCGCATTGCAACATGATTGGCATGGTGTAAAATATTATGGAATTGTTCGGGTGGCTTTTGTGAAAGACGTGGGTGAAGATAACACAATGCAAGCAGAGGCCTACTTCAGAAATAAAGTTGCCTATGCCGTCAAGTCAACGAACATCGAGAATGATATCGAAGCAGCATTCAACCAAATACTTGTCAACTGTGTCGAATTCCAGCGATTAGGCAGCAACTGGGTGTTGGAGAAAGTGGTGCGTCTGGATCTCTGTGCATGCAAGTACGTTCCACTCTTCGGGTCGCCATATATACCCACTCCATCTACTCTTGTTGGAAAAAGGCGGTCGTCAATATGGAAAACGCAGATCAAAAATGTTTCCTGTGGATCATCCTGGCAGCGCTCCATTCAGTTGACCATAAAATCATCCATATCGAGTCAGCCATTATTTATCTTTTGAGGATACCATCAACATGACGGGAATAAGATACCCCGTTCCACTGACTCAAATTTCCAAATTCGAGAGTCAGAAAAAGATTTCCGTCAACGTCTTTGGGTACGAAGAAGAAGCACTGTTCCCGATCCACGTCACCAGTGAAGAAAAACCGGCCCGCGTAAATCTCCTCTATATCACCAAGGAAAACAATAGCCATTATTGTCTCATCCGGAACTTCAGCCGATTCAAGAGCTATCTCACCAAGCACGATCCCAGAGCATGGTACTGCAACAGGTGTCTTCATAGATTCTCTTCAGAGGATAGAATGGTACGTCACGTGGAGTACTACGGAGAGCGTGAAGAGCAAAGGATCGAGATGCCGACCGAAGATAATAACTGGTTGAAATTTGACGAGCAACATATGAGTTTGCCAGCGCACTATGTCATTTACGCAGATTTCGAGGCTTATTCGACAAAAATCCAAGGTTGTGCGCCGAATTCCGAGTTCTCATCCATGACGAAGCTGACACATCATTACCACGGAACTGACGTCATCAATACATTCTTGGAACATCTTGAAGAAGAAGAATATCGCACCATGCGCTTAAAAAAGGATATATTACCCATGAACTTGACAGCTCAAGAAGAACATGATTTTATCATACAGCTGGATTGTCATATATGCGGTAGATGTCTGGAGAACGACAGAGTGAGGGATCACTGTCACGTGACCGGGAAGTTTCGTGGACCGGCTCATAATAAGTGTAATTTAAATTATAAATTCTCGAAAGTGGTTCCGGTGGTCTTCCACAATTTGCGAGGATACGACAGTCCCCGTGTCATGACAGAAATCGCGAGAATTAAAGGACGTAGAATCAACTGTATTCCTAACAATATGGAGAAATATATATCGTTTTCCTTGGGAATCCTCCGGTTTCTTTAAAGTTTCTCCCAACTTTACTCGGGAAACTTGTAGACAATTTGGCTAATGATAGCCACGAGAAGTTCGATATCTTAAACACACAGTTTACAGCACAACAAGTGCCTCTTTTATTGCGCAAGGGAGTATTCTGCTATGATTATTTTGACGGCCCAGATAAGTTAAAAGAAAAGCAACTCCCAGCCAAGTCAGCGTTCTATAATAGCTTGACGGAAGAACCCATTTCAGATGAGGATTATCAGCACGCTCAACAGGTGTGGAATACGTTCAATATGAAGACATTAGGCGAGTACCATGATCTCTAGATGCAAGTGGATGTTATGCAGCTTGCTGACGTGTTCCAGAATTTCAAAAAGTTTATGTGTGCAACATTATAAGATCGACCCGGCCCATGTCTTTACCTCACCCGGTCTCTTGAAGTTGACCAAAGTATAGCTGGAGGTATTAACAGATGTGGACATGTTTCTGTTTATCGAGCGGGGTGTCAAATGGGGCATTAGTACGATTGCTAATCGTTATAGTAAAGCTAATAACCCAATGGTTGAGGGTTATGACGAAAGCCAACCATCAAAATATATACTGTACCTCGATGCCAACAACTTGTATGGATGGGCGATGTGTCAGCACCTACCCGTACGAGATTTCCAGTGGATTGAAGAAGAGATCGACTTCGTGAACCATCCAGATGACCACGACACAGGGTATATCTTGGAGTGTGATTTAGAGTATCCCGAAGATCTACACAACAACCATTCGGATTATCCTCTTGCCCCAGAACGAGTCAAGATTACAGAAGATANGCNTTCGCCATATTCACGCCACGCTCTGGAAGAGCTAAATATTAGGCACTTCTCGAGCCATACGAAATTGGTCCCCAACCTCAACAATAAAACCAAGTATGTTCTTCACTATGTAAATTTGAAGCTTTACTTGAGTCTGGGTATAAAATGGGCACGTGTCCATCGCGTTTTGAAGTTCCACCAGATGGCCTGAATAAAGCCTTACATCACCTTCAACACGAATTGTAAGAAGCTGGCAAAAAATGATTTCAAGAAAATTTTTTTCAAGTTGATGAACAATGCCGTATTCGGAAAAACCATGGAGAATCTACGAAACAGAGCCAACGTGGAACTTGTCACGGAGGAGAAAAGGGCGAAAAATCTTATAGCATCCACAGCTTTTCACGCCTTCAAAATTTTCGATAACGATCTCGTTGCCGTTCACAGTGAGCTTACACGTCTGAAACTTAATCGTCCTGTTTACATGGGATTTTCTGTCCTCGATCTAAGCAAAACGCTCATGTATGATTTCCATTATAATCACATGCGACATCAGTATGGAGACAGAGCAAAACTTCTCTTCGGAGACACAGATTCGCTTTGCTACGAGATAACAACGCCGAATGTCTACAAAGATATGCACAATCACCTGAATCTCTATGACACATCTGATTTTCACCCAACTCACCCATTACCCAGACAGCACAAATGCCCCTAGGATATCCATAGGATATCCTCAATGTCCTGTTTACGTCCACGGCAATGTGGGATATCCATAGCATATCCACAACGCCCACCCACAACGAATATCCTCAATGTCCTGTTTACATCCACAGGATATCCATAGGACATCCACAGGACATTGTTGCTTATCATAAAATTACTCCAGCTTTTAACAATAAATTTAATTTAAATTATCTGCATATTACCTGATATGTCCTATATAGACAGTCACACGCCAGGACAATCACATAAAAGGTTAATTGTTAATTTTCTTGAATAAGTTCACGGTAGCGTAATGGTTAGAGTCTTCGCTCAGTAATCCAACGCCTTCCTCCTGTCGCAGGTTCAAATCTCGCAGGCACCAGATTTTTTGTTTAAATAAATTAAATCACACAGAAAGCTCCCTATCGATATCGAAAATCAAAATAAAAACGCGTAAATTTTTACTTTCCTCAAATTTAGCTTCAATATCCATATCATGTCCCGTTCACGTCCCTACGGATATCCACAGGATATCCTGTGGATGGACATTTGGATATTCTATGGATGTCCTGTGGACGTCTTTTGGTAGATGACGGATATCCGTATCCTCAAAGCAACTAATATCCATAGGATATCCTATGGGTATCCTTGTGCTGTGTGGGTACATAGTACCACCAACAAGACATTGGGGAAGATGAAGGACGAGACCAATGGGCAACCCATCAGAGAATTTGTTGGACTGAGGCCTAAGATGTACTCAATATTGACGAGGGTTGGTGAGAAGAAGAGAGCCAAAGGTGCATCACGTGTCGTGGTTCAAAAGCACACCAGACACGAACATTACAAGATCTGTTTTCTTAAGAACCAGAAAAAGTCTGCGGAGATGAAGCGAATTCAGGCGCAAAACACTATCTTTACACTACCAGCCTCAACAAGCTTATATTAAGCCCTCTCGATGATAAGAGGTAAATTTTACCAAACGGTTGTGACACATTAGCATATGGTCACAACAAAATTCGAGCAGGTGCTTGCAAAAATTAGAAAATGAACCTAAGAGGTTTAGTTCTTCCTAGCCCTAGTGCTCTTGTGAATATCATAGCATTTCTATGAAATGTGAAACAGAGCGGGGTTTGTATATATTTATTCATTCTTGTAAATTCAATGTTTTCTTCTTAAACATAGTGGTCTAGCGCATTGTGCGGTAAGAAAAAGTTTCGAATTTGTAAACTGGTTAAATGAAGCACAGTTATATAAGCAATGCTTATAGTTACTGGTTTAAGGTTATAAACACCGCCGGTTAATATATGTATGTATATTGTTGGTTGAAGGTTATAAACACCGCCGACTTGTGTGTGAATGTGGCTGGTTGAAGGTTATAAAAACCGCCAGCGTGTGTGTGTGAAGTGTTGTTTATGATAAATGTGATAAACGTCTGAAGCTTAATCGTCCTGTTTACATGGGATTTCCTGTCCTCGATCCAAGCAAAACGCTCATGTATGATTTCCATTATAATTAATACAACAGCAGTATGGAGATAGAGCAAAACTTCGTCATAACTCTCAACCATTGGGTTATTAGCTTTACTATAACGATTAGCAATCGTACTGATNCCCCCTTTGACACCCCGCTCGATAAACAGATACATGTCCACATCTGTTAATAGCTCCAGCTATACTTTGGTCATCTTCAAGAGNCCGGGTGAGGTAAAGACATGGGCCGGGTCGATCTTATAATGTTGCAGACATAAACTTTTTGAAATTCTGGAACACGTCAGCAAGCTGCAGAACATCCACCTGCGTGTAGAGATCATGGTACTCGCCTAAGGTCTTCATATTGAACGTATTCCACACCTGTTGAGCGTGCTGATAATCCTCATCTGAAATAGGTTCTTCCGTCAAGCTATTATAGAATACCGTCTTGGCTGGGAGTTGCTTTTCTTTCAACTTATCTGGTCCGTCAAAATACTCATAGCAGAATACTCCCTTGCGCAATAAAAGAGGCACTTTTGCTGTAAACTGTGTGTTCAAGATATCGAACTTCTCGTGGCTATCATTTGCAAATTGTCTACAAGTTTCCCGAGTGAAGTTGGGAGAAACTCTAAAGCGTCTATGAACCAGAGGTTTCCCAAGGAAAACGATATATATTTCTCCATATTGTTAAGAATAAGGCTGTTTCTACGTCCTTTCATTCTCCCGTTTTCTGTCATGATATGGTGACTGTCGTATCCTCGCAAATTGTGGAAGACCACCGGAACCACTTTCGAGAATTTATAATTTAAATTACACTTATTATGAGCCGGTCCACGAAAATTCCCGGTCACGTGACAGTAATCCCTCACTCTGTCGTTCTCCAGACATCTACCGCATATATGACAATCCAGCTGTATGATAAAAACATGTTCTTCTTGAGCTGTCAAGTTCATGGGTAATATATCCTTTTTTAAGCGCATGATGCGATATTCTTCTTCATCAAGATGTTCCAAGAATGTCCTGATGACGTCTGTTCCGTGGTAAACTGTTGGCTTCTGGATCATCTTTCCTTCGGGACCTATAATGACGTAACAAAATCCCGAAGGAGTGTGATGTGTCAACTTCGTCATGGATGAGAACTCGGGATTCGGCGCACAACCTTGGATTTTTCTCGAATAAGCTTCGAAATCTGCGTAAATGACATAGTGCGCTGGCATACTCATATGGTGCTCGTCAAATTTCAACCAGTTATTCTCTTCGGTCGGCATCTCGATCCTTTGCGCTTTATGCTCTCCGTAGTACTCCACGTGACGTACCAATCTATCCTCTGAAGAGAATATATGAAGTACCATGCTCTGGGATCGTGCTTGGTGAGAGGGCTCATGAATCGGCTGAAGTTCCGGTTGAGACAATAATGGCTATTGTTTTCCTTGGTGATATAGAGGAGATTTACGTGGGCTGGTTTTTCTTCACTGGTGACGTGGATCGGGAACTGTGCTTCTTCATCGTACCCAAAGACGTTGACGTAAATCTCGTTCTGACTCTCGAATTTGGAAATTTGAGTCAGTGGAACGGGGTATGTTATTCCCGTCATGTTGATGGTATCCTCAAAAGATAAATAATGGCTGACTCGATATAGATGGTTTTTATGAACGACTGAATGGAGCGCTGCCAGGATGGTCCACAGGAAACATTTTTGATCTGCGTTTTCCACATTGACGACCGCCTTTTTTCCAACAAGAGTAGATGGATTGGGTATATATGACGACCCGAAGAGTGGAACGTACTTGCATTCACAGAGATCCAGACGCACCACTTCCTCCAACACCCAGTTGCTGCCTAATCGCTGGAATTCGACACAGTTGACAAGTATTTGGTTGAATGCTGCTTCGATATCGTTCTCGATGTTCGTTGACTTGATGGCATAGGCAACTTTACTTCTGAAGTAGGCCTCTGTTTGCATTGTGTTATCTTCACCCACGTCTTTCACAAAAGCCAACCGAACAACTCCATAATATTTTACACCATGCCAATCATGTTGCAATGCGCTAATAATATAAATTGTTTTGTTGATTCTGTTGGTCAAATATTTCTGTAAATCGGCGTGATCTTCTTCACCGCTTCTATCGACGCCATAAACATTGAAGGATTTCAGCGCTGACTCGGCAGGCACTGTTTGATCTTCAATTCGTGATGATAACTGTGTGGCTTGAAATGGACTCGACATAGCTTCCGATACTGGCGATTGCAGAGCTCGAAGTTTCGATTGTGGGTTATCTTTATGTGATCGGTCGGCTTGACGCTTCACACCGTGCTGATGTTTAGCTTTAATGTGGCGAGTGAGGCTATCATTGCATGTAAACGTTTCGCTACATTCGACGCACTTATGTACACCTGGCAGTCCAATCAAATGCGAGCGCTGAGTTTTTGGCTTATCCCCGTGCTGAGTCCTCTGATGGCGGTAAAGATCACCTGGTCTGCTGTAGGTTTTCTCACAGATACCACATCTGTTTTTAAGTTTCTCATGTCCATTGCGTGAGACGTTTCCAGGAGAATAGTTCCAAGTACATTGCTGACGTCATCGTATGTAAAGATCATCTGGTCTGAAGCAATAATTTCCGAAAGAGGAGTCACAAGTACATTGCGGTTGTCATCGAGCGAAAAATCCATTTGGTTTGAAGCCATTGCAGGAGAGAACGTTTACTTCGTGAAGGCTGATGCAACTATGCGGTCTACTTTGTTCTGTTAAGTATTCCTAAAATCTCTTGGTAAGTGGAACTGCTACAACGAATGGTCTCCAAAGACTCGCGGTTTCGTTATTTTGTAGATCAATTATCCGTTGCTGATGACTGTATAATATTCTGCGTGGAATGTATTTCTGGAGGCTGATGAGCTGGCGATTTTGTGAGCTGCTTTCTGGAGTATATCTCAAATGGCGGCCGTCTAAGAGCTACATGGCGCCGACGTAGCAGAACAAAGAAGAATGAGGAATAGCATGTCTGTGGGTTTTTGGATACCCGTGAAAGGATGGTTTAGGTAAATTTATGAGTTTTCCCTGGTTGGTGAGGTATTGGTAAGTTCATTTATGGAATTTTGGATAGTGGAAATTTGTTTTTGGAGTGAGGAGAGTGTTAGCTTTTCAGGTGTGGATGGTCTGGTATGTTTAGGCAGTAGTGGCGCACGGTATGTTTTCTGCGGCCGTGATTCTTCAGCTGTATGTTTCTTCCCGTCAATTTGTAGGCCTTCATCAATTAATTTTCTGGCATCATTTCAGTTGAAGAAGAAGATTCTGATGTATCTGGTAATTTTTTTGTCTTTTCTGGCAATGATTCGAGTGCAGTGGTGGAAGTCGTATTTCTGCTGTTTCACTGCTGCTTCGATTTCCCAATGATTGAATTTATAGTCTACATCTTTGACGACTGGTTTAGGTGTGCTGGTATCTGACTTTTGACAGTCATTAGGTGCAGGATTTTTTTATGTTAAAGGAGTTTGAAACAGATTTTCTGTTGGTTTACGAAATTTTGGTTTTGGAGGTAAGGTTGGTGAATCACTCATCTATCGCGCTGATGGTTATGGTGCTTTAGTCGAAATAATCTCTTGGAGATATATTTCTGGCCTCCAAAGAATACTGGTATATACCAAAATTAGGGGTATTGAAAAACAAAATGAAGTTGAAGAAAGGCAGATCTGAACTTGCTATAAGAAAATCAGGTTTGAACTTGTTTGGAGCATTATTGTTGTTGAGTGGGTTGGGTGCGTTTGATGCTTTGGGTGCCTAGAAAAGTTGACTCCGTGTAGTGTAAGTTACTATGATAGTACCCTTACCTACCGTTCTGATGGTGGCGCTGCAGTTGAAATATTAAAGTTGAAGAAAATCAGGTCTGAACTTGTTAGGAGTGGGTTTTGACATTAATTAGTGATATAAAAAACATAATGGTTTCTTCGAGGCCCCCAAAAGAAAATATCAAAACAAAAGAATATCGATTTTATTAACATAAAAAAATCATATATTGTTCCCAACCATAGCCGAACAGAGCTCCAATGATGGAAAAAATATGTTGAAAAAATTATGAAAAATACATTTCGAAAAAACTTGGAAAATTTTTTGGAAAGAAATGTTTCCCAACCATACTTGAACAGAGCTCTGATGATCACGCCAGAAAAATATCGAAAAAATGTTTCTCCACCAGAGGGCAGCAGAGCTCTGAAAATTTTTGACATACGAAATTTTTTTTCACCAGAGGAAAACAGAGCAAAAATTTGACATCGAAAAAAAAATTCGAAAAAAAAAATCGAAAAAGTTTTTTTCAAAAAAAAAATAAAAAAAATTCCGGGATTTTGTTAAAAATACGGACAAATTATCGATAAAAATTTCAAAAAAATCTAAAAAATATGAATTATGACGTCATCGTGGGGGAGTGGTTTTTTTGGGGAAGTGGCCTTAGTATACCCACTTTTCCCTCTACTTCTACGAATACAGAAATTCAATATTTTACTTAGTATTTGGGGAAATATTGATGGACAGTTATCTTGCCTCACCCTGTATTCACACACACATACTGTATTTACACTGAGATGACAAAAGTCAAGGGATAGCTGTGACAAAGACTTCAAGTGGCGATAGCATCGCGTGCAAACGATATAAATAGGCGAATCGGTGTTATTACGTTCAGTTGCTCTATCGTGAGTGTTATGGAAGGTCATTACTTTGATAATGGCTGTGAGACGAGAGTTATCGGATTTTGAACGTGGAATGGTGTGTGGCGTGAGAAGGATGGGACATTCAATATCGGAGGTGGTTGCCGCATTCAACATCCCTCAGTCTACGGTGTCAAGGGTCTACTGGGAGTATCAACTGGAGGGCATTACCTCCCACCACGGACAACGCAGTGGACGGCCACGCCTGCTCAATGAACGAGACCAATGGCATCTGGGTAGGATGATAACCGCTAACAGACAAATCGTCCTACGTCAAATGACAGCTGAATTGCACGAGGGACGTGATACAGATGTTTCAATGCTAACAGTGTGACGACATCTGGCATTGATGGGATATGGCAGCAGACGACCGACTAGGGTGCCATTACTCAAAATGAGACATCGGCAACAACGCCGTGTCTGGGCCCGTGAACACGTTCATTGGACCGTCGATGACTGGAAAAAGGTCACGTGGTCTGATGAATCTCGATTCCAGTTGATACGGGCTGGTGGTAGGGTTAGAGTCTGGCGTATACCCCACGAATCCATGGACCCAACGTGTCAACAAGGGACTGTGAAGGCCGGTGGTTGCTCCATAATGGTGAGGGGTGTATTTACGTGGCATTGGTTTGGGGCCTTTGGTTAAATTAGACACCGCACTGACCGGTCATCGCTATGTCCAGCTGCTGGGTGACCATCTGCAACCCTTCATGCAGTTCACATACCCTGACAATGATGACATTTTCCAGGAGGACAATGCGCCATNCCATCGGGCCAGAATTGCTNNAGAATNGTTTGACGAATATTCAGGACAATTCCAGCGAATGATTTGGCCTCCCCGATCGCCCGTTATGAACCCCATTGAACACATTTGGGATATGCTTGAAAGGGCCATTCGTGCAAGGAATCGTACACCTCACACAACCACGCAATTGTGGGAGGCTCTCCAGTCGGAATGGCTGCAAATATCTTCAGATGACTTCCACCGACTTGTCGAGTCTATGCCACGTCGAGTTGCTACTCTTCACGGAGCAAGAGGAGGTCCCACTTGATATAAGGTACGTATCCCCATGACTTTTGTCACCTCAGTGTATATATATGTATATATATATATATATATAAAGGATAGGTGTCCTCAGTGTAGGGGGGTGTGAATAACGGGGTGTAACCAAAGAAACTTAAATGGGAAGGGTGGGTCAAATGGAATGTCTTTGGTAAGCTCTATTAATTTGATACAACTTTTGTCAGAAAAATATTTTATTATCTGCAGCTGGTACAATATTATGATGAATACCTTTTTTTAATTACAGTATTACAGTAGTAAATGGTGCAGTGACTTCGATATTAGGGATAAATCTTGCTGTTGTTATTACGTTAACAACACTCTGATTAGAATAATTATGTGCACTACAACCAGTTATTATCATATTCGTATACTTGCTGTACGTGTTTTTTCAGGGAGTTAAGACTCAATGCCTGACATTTGACAGTTCACTACACGCATACTACCAATTGTTTCCCCAATCTAGGCCAGCACTGCCTGGATTGGGGAAACAATTGGTAGTGAACTGTCAAATTTCAGCCATATTGAGTCTTGACTCCCGGTGTTAACACGTACAGCAAGTATACGAATATGATCAGGACTGGCTGTAATGCACCTTAAATTATTATTCTAATCAAAGTATTGTTGTCGTAACAACAAGAGTAAGACTTATCCGTAATATCCAAGTCACTGCACCATTTACTGTAATAGTATAATTAAAACAAGGTTTTGATCATAATTCTTTACCAGCTGCAGATACTAAAATATTGTTAAGATAAAAGTGGTATCAAATTAATAGAGCTTTCGAAGGCATCTCATTTGACCCACCCTTACCATTTAAATTTCTTTGGCTACGCTCCTATACCCCCACCCTTCACCCCCTCCCCGACGGAGCTAGGACACCTATCCTTTATATACAGGATGGCTCAAAAGTCCAGCTCCACCCTATTAATTTCTGAATGGCTTGATATAACGTAACCAAATGTGGATTGCTTGGATGGCACATAGGATACTACGTTTCGAGCTGAAAATGGTGATTTCGACAACAAACATGGCGCCGGTGGGCAACTGTGTACAAAAATGTATAATGGCACGAGGGGTTGAGTGTGTGAAAAGCTTTCAATTAAGGTGCCACTCAACCCCTCGTGCCATTAGAAATTTGTGTAAACAATTGCCCACCGGCACCATGTTTGATGTCGAAGTCGCCATTTTCAGCTCGAAACGTAGTATCCCATGTGCCATTCAAGCAATCCAAATTTGGTTACGTTATATCAAGCCATTCTGAAGTTAATAGGGGGAGCTGAACTTTTGAGCTACACTATATATATATGTATACAGGGTGAGGCAAGATAACTGACCGTCAATATTTTCTTAAATACTAAGTAAAATATTGAATTTCTGTATTCGTAGAGTTGGCCAGATGGATTGGGGACATAGGTTTCTCTAAAGGTCATTGTTACAGTGTCCACTTCAACGGAGACGCGACGTCGGCATTTTTCATACGGAACACAAACCTTGTAATACATCATTCGAGAGCTAATGTTAAAAGGAATACAATGTGCATATTATGAAAATTTAATTACCAGTAACGGAAAGTACAGTCAACATTAAAATCAACATACGACGTCAACAATCTTAGCGTAACTTATATTGTGTAATACTGCACATCTATCGAAGCCGTATGTCAAATGGAATACAATGCGTTAAAAATTACATACGGTTACGATGAATGTGCGGTATTACACAATGTAATTTATGCTAAAATTGTTGACGTCGTACGTTGTTTTCAATTTTAACTGTACTTACATCGACGTCGACACTTTAACGACGATCTTTAGAGAAACCAATGAACCCTGTCTATCTGGCTAACTCTAAGAACACCGAAATCCAATATTTTACTTGTTATTCGAGAAAAAAATATCTCTATATATATCGTATAGTACACAGCCGACCTGCTTGGACTACATCATTACTTTAAAAGGAATACAATGTGCATATTACGAACATTTAGTTATCTATAACGGAAAGTACAGTGAAAATTGAAATCAACATACGAGATCAACAATCTTAATTAGCACAACTTACATTGTGTAATACTTGTAAGTTATGCTAAGATTGTTGACGTCGTGTGTTGATTTTAATGTTGATTGTACTTTCCGTAATTGGTAATTAAATATTCATAATATGCACATTGTATTCCTTTTACATTAAGCTTTCGAATGATGTATTACAAGATGTAAATTCCGTATGAAAAATGACGACGTTGAGTCTAGGTTGACGACTACATAAATTCAAGATGTTATTTAGTGTTTGAGAAAATATTGATGGACTTACTCTGCATAATAAATATATTTTTACCAACATGTTTACCAGAAAAATAAAAATAAGAGAGAATGCCCTTTATGGATTGCAAGAAAAATATAATAATACCAACTTGTATCTATCTATCCATTTAAATGTATTGGGAACGTGAGAGGAGTTAGACTCAATATAGCGCCCTTGCGCNACTTCACGTGTACTTCCGAATCAGAACAGCTGAGAGATCAAAACAAAGAAGTTGTAAGTATAGGCGGCTCAAAAGCACAATAAAAGGGGGCGAGAGAGCGAATCAGAACGTAAGCACAATAAAAGGGGATATAGAGAGAGAGAATCAGAACGAGTTCGACTTCGGCATACTCAAGATGAGCACTATCTGGTGGTTCTCTATCGAACTTATCTGATCTAGGCATGCTGGTTTTGCCAAAGAAGGGTTTTGTTACGTTATTTGGCATCGAGAAAAAGACGATCAAGATAAAGAAATAGTGTAAACAGTGTTGCCAGGTTGAAAGTTTTACCTTCAAAACTGAAGGTTTTTTGGAGGTTTTCGGGAATTTTGAAGGTAAGCTGAAAGTATTCTTACGTTTCGTTCATTTATCTTAAAATCATGAATATTTCCAAAGAAAACAATGATTTATATCACGTTCTCACTCACGGTAATGTCAAAAGAATGCCCTAAAGGCATATTACATAAGTTCCTGTTGAAATTGAGGTAGCTTCTTGGTGGGAATCTCCAATTGTTACGTATGTTTTTGTCAATTTGTGTTTTATGCAATTCCAAATAACCAAATTCAGTTTTCTAGAGTTGTTTATGTACCAAATAATAATAATAAAACAATTTGTCTTTAACATTAATCAAGCGTGTTCACAGCTGACGGAAATATTTAGTGTAACATTAGCTTAAAACCTTTTCCAATAGAAAGTTTCTATTTGAAGTTAACACCTGGTTAATATACACCTACAGGCTAGATATGTGATCATTTTGAGATATATATTGAAATCACCAAAAACTCTTCAATTACATACACCTAGGAGGTCATTAGATAGTAATGGGTTAAGACCATGTACAAGTTCTTCATCTAGTCCAGGCTGTTCATCTTCAGCAAAAGCACCCCAAAAAAACAAAAAACATTGCGAACAGTAATGATAGTGTGAATGCATCAGAAAAAACATCAAGACAAATAGAAAGTAAGGAAGGTTCTATAAATAAAATAAAAACAAACTTAAATTTAGTTGCAAACAGTGTGGACAATATCATTGATAACTCAATAGCTATACAAGTAAAAGCAAATACCTCCACAGAATTAGCACTCGTAAATGGGGAGGACAAAAATGTTAATTCTAGCCAAGAATTAGAGGTAGAGGTATTACATAGTAATCATAGTACAACAAACAGTGACCTACAAATGTCAAATGATCTAAAAGTCTTAAGTGCTGTTCACAAAAAACTCACGAAAGAATTCCAGATTACAAAAAAATCAATTAGTTATTCTGCAACCAGAAAAATGTGAACTTGAGAAACAACTCAGCGCTAAAGAAGAATCAATAAATAGATTTGATGAACAAATTATAGCAATGCGTGCAAATTTTAATGAGGCTATAAAAAATCATTCAACTGAAAATAAAAAAACTGCATCAGAAACTGGTTATCAAAATTGAGGTAATTAGTGAACTGAATAAGTTAGACTAATAGAAAGCAGTGGTTTCCAGTATAATATAAGTAAGCCTACGGAGGATGAAACGGAAAAAGAAAGTTCTTGTATTAAAAACTCTACAAATAATCTACAGACAAAGAATAAGAACACTATTAAAGTTAAAAAGAATAATGTTATATTAATGAGTGATAGTCATGGCAAGAAAATGGTTGAATATATGGAAAAGTCTAACTTTTCCGTTAGTGGCATTATTAAACCTGGTGCACCGATAAATGTTATACTTGGGGACTTATCTGTAACAAAGAAATTAACAAAAAGTGACTATGTTGTAGTGATGGCAGGAAATAATGATATGGCAAGAGATAACACATTAAATATACAGCGTACTCTCAGAGACTCCCTTCCACATCTTGTGAATATGAATGTTTTATTTGTGAAAATACCAAATAGATATGATCTAATACCCAGCTCTTGTGTAAACAAAGAAGTAGTGATTGCAAATAGAAAGATAAGCAAAATATAAAAGCAATAAAATAATACTCAACTTGTTGAATTTGAATATAAAAGAGAATTTTTCACAGAGCATGGACTACATATGAATGATAGAGGTAAAAAGGAGTTCGCCAGAGTCTTACATCATCACATCGCAAAATTAAAGGAATCTTCAAACCATAAAGATATTATGTTAATGAACAGTTGGAGTTGAAATCTTTTTTATGAATAAGCCAATGTTAGATATTCAGGAATTAACAAAGGGTAGTGACTATATGATACAATTATTACTACAACCCGGTTTCCTTCGTTGTCTAAAAATAAGTCCAGCCAGTTTAATAAACTTCATATTTTAGCTCAAAATGTGGAATATTATAGTAATAAAAGTGAACTTGTTGAATTACTACTCGAGGAGATCGAGCCTGATATCTTCATAATGGTTGAACATGGCTTAAAAAACCATGAAATAGAAAACCTAAAATTATGCAACTTCTCACTAATAAATAATTCAACACAAGCAGATACGAAGAGTGGTGGAACAAGTATTTTTACAAGAAATAATATAGAAATGGCCCCTAGTGACATAACAAATGAATTCAATAAAGAAAAGGAGTTTGATGTTTCCTCAGCAATATGGAGAGATAATAACAAAGTTAGCTCCTTGATTGTTGCTATATACAGGTCCCCGTCAAGCTCTAAATGCATATTCTTAGACAAACTATCACACCTCTTAGAGGTTGCCACTAGTAAGTATAACAATATAATAATTGCTGGGGATTTCAATCTAAATATTTTGGATCAGACAAACCATTACACCAAAAGGTTTTTAGCAATTTTGAATGAATTTAACCTAGAAGCAAAAATTAATGAGATTACCAGAATTAAAAGCAGGACTTGTCTTGATAATATAGTAGCACCTAAGGGTTATGGACACTCCTCTGTCATAAATCCATTAATAGGAGATCACTCAGCAGTCAGCTTAGAGCTCTCCATGGTCAATACTCCAACTCTAGACTTAATAATTGAAAATAAGAGAAAAATAAACAAATCAACTACTCACGAACTGAATTACTTGCTACGCAAAGAAAACTGGGGGAAGTTTTTGAAACAAAAAATTTAAATGGAAAAAAAGAGATCTTCATAGATACTGTCAGGTTTTGTTTGGACATATTCCGTCCAGTGGTAAGATTCAAAAGTTCAATTAACCATCAAAAACAAAATGGATGGTACACAAGGGAACTTGAATTAATGCGAGGGAAAGTCAGAACACTTTATGATATCCTCAAAACCACAGGAAATGACAATGTAAAGGAGGAATATGTAGTCAATAAGAAAACTTATGAAAGGGCTGTAAGATCAGCTAAGACTAATTATCTTCTAAATAAATTAAATAATGGAAATTCCTCTTCAAAAATTTCTTGGAGCTTGATAAACACAGAAAGAACTGACAAATCAAGTGAGAGAAATCAAAAAAATATTACGATTAAAGCAGGAAGCACATTGACTGATAATTCTGATACGATCTCTAACTTGTTTAATACCTATTTTATAAACACAGTTGAGAACGTAATACCGGTTCCAAAATAAAAAAAATGATAGCAATATGTCCGAGAACTCTGAGCATGGAATGACCATATTCAAACATGTAATGATTAGTGAAGTCAAAGATATAATAGGGAAAATAGCAAGCAAAAGGTCGGTAGGCCCAGATGGGGTCTCTATGAAACTCATCAAGAACTGCAAAACAAGCATAATCTCACCCTTAAGACATATCTTCAATAATTCTTTAGAAAGAGGCATATTTCCAGAACCTTTTAAGATTGCCAAGGTTGTGCCAATTTATAAAAAAGGGGATAAAAATGATATAGGGAAGTATAGGCCCATAGCCCTACTGTCAAACTTTTCTAAAGTACTGGAGAAGATAGTATTCAACAGATTAATTGAACAATTTGAAAACAAAATTAATCAATGCTCAGCATGGTTTTAGCAAAAATGATCAACTAAAACAGCACTGATTCAATTCACTGATAGAGCAATAGAAGCTTTCGAAAAAGGAGAGAGAACAGTAGGATGNTTTTTANATCTATCCAAAGCATTCGATAGCGTTGAACATAAAATTCTTGTAGAGAAACTAAGGAAAATGGGAGTAACTGGTACAGCCCTTAAATGGCTTTTAATTGAGTCTTATTTAGAAAACAGAAAACAGTATGTAGAAATCATACACTTAGACAAAGGGCACAATCTGACTAAAAATAATTCTAAAACAGAAATAATTAAGTATGGAGTACTACAAGGCTCAATCCTTGGACCCCTACTTTTTCTAATTTATATAAATGATATTGGTAAAGTAATACCAGATAATAACTTAGTTTGCTATGNGGATGATATTGCGTTGTTTATTACGGACAAAAAGACACATGAACTTGAAATTAATACTTTTGCTTTAATAAATAGTCTGACCCAATACCTGATCGAAAATAATTTAAATATAAATGTCAAAAAGACTACTTTTATGCAGTTTAGTCCTGCCCAAAAGATAGGAGACCAGATATCGGTCTGCATAGGTGATGAATTTCTAGAGGGAATGGATGTAGTGAAATTTTTGGGAGTTTCTTTTGACAAACATTTGAGCTGGAGAGCACACTTAGATGATCTTGGATATAAAATCTCATCAGGACTTTTTGTCCCCTTATGGAAATATTTCTTATCGGATCCGATAACCAACATGCTTTTTTGGACATCTTATCGGAACCAATTGACATACTGGATTCTATCGTTTTCTATCGGATCCGATTGACTTATTGGATTCTATCGTTTTCTATCGGATCCGATTGA
>KZ877478.1:7715-23556 GCA_003456935.1 Machilis hrabei
TTTACTCGTCTCGATTCTTTAAAACGTCGAGAATACAGTATNCAGTATGTGATTGTGGCATCGATTGTCCTATCAGTTTTTACGAATAAAAATCGCACAACAACGTCACATAAATAAATTATCAATAGACGCCCTAAGAGGGCAGGTGCGCCAAAACACCTCTCGGATCTCAAGAGCTGTAAAAGCATACGTTTGCAAGATTAAAAGAATACTGAATCCTTAGGAAAAATCTGCCATACGCTTAAACGGACATCGCACTTTTATCTCAAATATAAAAGCGCAAGTTCTACCTCTTCCTAGAAAACAAAATTCCAGTGCGAGGGTTTTAGAGCCACCCAAGAGGCCACGCTTGACCCTGTGCTGCTCCACTCCCACATCAGTAAATACACGAAGAAACATACATTTAAATACAAAATGATTAATACATAACATCCAAATAAAATATTACATACATGTAGTGCGGTATGCCACAACATACTGCTTTCGATTAGTATGAGTAAAAAAAACACAGAAAAAAACATTAACATATATATATATCTCAACATTTATTTAGTAAACAAAATATATATTTTTTAATGAAGAACAGTACAGCTGTCTATTTGACGACTGTGAAAGTTATAGAAATCATTAAGCAGAAAGGGACTTGGTGGTGTGAGATTCTGAAGGTAATTTAGATTACAAATTTTTAAAAACGCTTATTACAATAAATATGACGTAAAACAGAACAATTCAGAGAAAAGGCTAGCAGTAAATTATCTTGCCTTTGTTTTTGCAACAGTCATACTAAAATAAAAATAAGGTCATTAAGAACACTAACACAATCGTTAGCATAGCCCTGTAATAGCTTTCGAGTACAAGAGTAAACAACAAAAATAAACGTATTCACACACATATTAAAAAGTACGCAAGGCTGTGATGCATATCTGTTTGTATTTTACTTTCCCAACTTTTTAAAACTTGAAAATATCTCCTGGTGTGAGTTTAAGACGCCATAGAATACATGAAATAATAATAAAATAGAATAATATAAATTACTGTTGACATCAAATGAGATACTTACAATGCAATTGAGAGTGTGGAAATTATTTGAATAGTGTAGATTAATAATAAATGANAGTAGTGTACAAGGTATGGAAAAGTGGATTAATGTCCTGATGTTTCCATTTCCCGTTAGAGAATTTATAAAAAGGTTTGAACTATTTTCATTACGCAAATTACAATTCGTGCTATGCGTTTAGTCTGCAAAATTGTACATTTTAAGATGTACTGAGTTTATAGATACTGCTTTACAGGCATACGGCAATTTCATATTCAATNCTCATTTGCATTCTATCGTTTCAGTTCTGAATCAACCATTAATTTCTGGAGATCAGAATTTCTATTTGAACAGNATTCATGTGGTTTACAGAGGTCGAGGATTGATTGGAAGTGGTTGCGCAGTATGCTGAGGTAGGAAAAGTTCGTCAGCCAAGGATGAAAGGCGGCCCATCAAGAAGAACTCGGCAGGGAGATGGAGGGTCGTGCGGAGATGTGTGAAAAGGGATGCCTTGAGGGTTGTAACGCTTACTCAGCCAGCTAACTCGATTAGGGATTGCCTAAAGTGAGATCTTTGGCCGCGTCACTCAACCTGCCAAGGTTTGTTGAGCACTTTTCGAGGTTGAGCGTTTTACATTCTCCATACCATTANCCGGACGGATCAATTGAGTTCGTTCTCTCACTAGCATCCATTTCCCATCACTTAGCATAATTTGAAAGAGAATGTATATGCATTGNGTTATGCAAAATACAACTTATTCCTGGGCAGTCAAAAGCAAGATAAGTGTTTTGGCTGTGATATATTATCTGACTATTAAATAAGTAATATTAATCTCGTCTTAAACTTGGAATTCACAAATTTTCCATCAACTGTCATTTGTTCCATATTCTTGTCTATTATTAAGCAATTTTTATAATTAATTGTTAATTGCCAAAATGTAATATTTTGTTCACTTTATATGCGAGTTACAATAGGAAGGTTCAAAGCACTGGTAGATGCAGTCCATGATGTCATGTTTTGAGAAACATAAGCTTTAAGTTATTAATCCGTAATTAATGTTAGGGAGCACTTTAAGACTCTGTTCATTGTTGTAATAACATTTGAGGTTTGAACTTATTTACTGGTCATGGTTAGAATTATTTTAACATTATGTTTTTTTCATAAATAAAAGGCTAAAAATTTGGACATGGTTCACTTATACTCTAAAAACTTTGGGCATCTGGTTCATAGCAATAACAAAAAATAAAGGCGTAACCAAAAATAAAATAAACAACGATATTATAATTTTAATTCTTATATTATTTAAAAATTACACTATACAGGCAAAAAAAAACACATACTGTACATAAAGATTGTTTCTGTAATTCTAAACTTAAACCAATTCATCAATTTTATCTTCAATGTCAGGTGTTTATAAAAGTGATGGAATTCAGGCGGAATGTAAGCCAACAAATCCTGCATAACCTTCTTTTTTTTTCCTTGGATAGAGTGCACTATACTGAATATTAGCTAAATTTGCTAGCGGATGACATGGATATTTTTGCCCAAATTTACAGACTGAAATACAGTAAGAGAATTCAACGTTGTTTTAAATTTAAATATGAGCAGAGAGTCTTTTTCAAATCGTAGCTATCTAATTTCTAACCAGCTGAAGTCATTGCCCTCATTTTTGTTTCTGTTTGCCACTGAATCTTTAAGTGATTTAGTCGATAAAAAGTAATCAATGCCGATTATTTCAAATGTTTTGCGTTTAGACTGAGTCACTATTTCAAACTATTTCTCTGGTGAGTAGGTGAACTGTTTTTTTTACAAGTTTTTGTATAATTCCCAAATCCCCATCAATTGTAAGATAAGAATACCCAGACACCAAATATTTTATCTCTGTGATTTCTACTGCCATGTCAGGATCTTGTGACAACTTCATGGGAGTTTGAGACATTTTTATATTCGATTTTCACCTGTGCACGAGTCAGCTTATCAGCAATGGACTTGGAACACTTTGCTCTGAAAATAATTGAGAGTTGAGTCCAAACTACCTTTTCTAACTCTTCTGTTCTTACAATTGATTGCACATCCGAATCATTTTCGTCGTTTCAGTACCATAGCAAACTAGGGAATTTGCACGAAACTTCCCATTACTCATATCGCTAATTTCTTAAGAATTTTTGACTTAATATGTGTTCTTCTCACTCTTTTGTCTCTGCTGTTACACAAGGTAAGACAGTGTTTTCTAATAATAAACTGTATATAGTCTCCGTACTGAGTTCCAGATGTACCTCTCGCTAATATTACATAAGTTCTGATTAAACAATTATAGTAATACATTTTCAAACTTAGTTCAATAACTTACAGTTTATGTAAAATTAGCCAAATAATATTACTCTTTGTAAAATATATTTATTCGCTTGAAAAAAAAGCAATGTGAATTAAACAAACATANCTTGGTTTTTGTAGTGTTCGTACTCTGCTAGCAATCTCGGTGTAGATTCTGTAAACTTTGAAGCAAGGCGAAGCAANGACGTAANACATTTATTGAAAAAGTATAATAAGCTTCGNTATTCTATTACTTTCACGTAAAGTAGTAGCTAATTACGTTCACAAAGATTTCCAGCTACAACTANGTAATTTATACAAACATTGGTTCCACTCATAAAGATATTGGGCGTTGCCCATACTTTTATTGAAGAGTTTAAGGTAAGATCAAAAATACTTTATTAATAAAATTATCCCCCAGATATTAAACTATCGGCTAAACTTACAAATGTTTATGATNAAAGTTTTCTCTTAATAAAGATTAAAGATAACAGTTTTAGGTTACACAACTTTGCTCATTTTAGGTTTGTGATTTTGCACTGTATTTTTAGCCATTGAACGTACAACTCATGTTTTTTATTGAATTCTTCTCGTATGACAGCAAAACATTTTCCGATTTTTGCCAGTACACAGAATTGATAAGATGCTACGAAAATACACTTACAAGGGAATACGTATAAGAATTTTCAGCTCGATAGTGTTTCGTATTTGACATTTANTACTCTTGTAACAATAATGTAAAAGGAGCAAAGGTATTAGATTTATTTTTAACAAAAGGTTTTGCTTACATAATAAATAATAAAGAGCGTGACTGTAGATGCGGCCGGAAATATAGCTCAATTAGTTATGGAGTACTGGGAATGACTCGACTCGAGTTTCTTTTTTCACTTTTAATATTGAGCTACTACAGTTTCTGAAAGTTATGGCAATAGTTTGTTTAAAACGTTAAAAAGACAAATGTAGTTAATTGTTGGAAAAATAACGCATCNTACTAGAATTATTGTAATAATAATAATAATAAAACAACCCATATTGGATAGATTAAGTAGATTTTCTTGTAAACAGTCATAGTTCACTATTGTATGATGTGTCACTTTTCGAAGTTATGTTGCTCGTAAGATTTGGATAGTATACGAAACATTTTCATTGAATTTATAAATATTTCGTCTGGTTTAATTAATAGTCTCTATTAATACAGAATGACCCAAGGGGTTAAAGCACAAATATATAGTTTTAATGTGTTGTATATTGAACAAATTAACTACCTCACAATATTATTTTTATCAAAGTATGTATTACCGATCTTACAAACACGTTACAAATGTTGACTGAACTGTTAAGTAATTTTCAGTTTATTTTAAGCGAAATAAAAGCGACAAATTTCATCGTATATAAACTTACTGTATCCGCCTGGTTATTGACAAGTGACTTTTACGGGACATCTTGTATTTTATAACATTAATTGTACCTAAAGGCTCAAAATGAATAGTAATAATTTGGCACTAAGTAAAAAAAAAAGTAGCCTAACATAATTATCCAAATAAATATTTTACTAATTTAAATATTCAATTAAAATATATTTAAAACATGATCATTTAAGGGGGAATTTCAGATCGTACGGTATTGTAACTTGACGCTGTAAACCATTTTGAAATTATTGAAGGCATTTGTTCGTATATTTGTTATTTATATAAAATAATTCGTGCAGAAAAACTGATTTATGCTATTTATACATATACAGTATTTCAGCCCGCCTTTTTTACTCCTTTTTCATTCAGTCTTTACTATGATGGTCGTGTTCTGTTGCATTAGCATAAATACATATTTGTTTCTGTCTGTTGCCTTAAAACGAGAGATGGATTCGTATAATGGAAAATTAAAGAATTCTAAAACAAGTCTTTCTTTTTTTCAGGTACCGTACTCTCAAGTTGACGCACCATAAACGGAGGCTAACGTCCCTGCATCTGTACAGTTTTAACCTAAGCAACGTCAGTGTAATTATAGAAATACATTCAGCTCTTGAAGTTTAGTACAATTTCACACTAGACTGATGCTGTGTTTTCAATAAAAACAGTAGTATCCTTGTTGTGGTTNAAATGTAGGACCTCTGGCATTGTTTAACTAACTCATTTTGGTTATTGATACACCTTACACAATTNGATCGTCTTGGCCAAAGAAATTTTGTCGTGAACTACCGATAGCCAAATACCTGTCAACATGAACATACTCTCAGATATTTTGTTATGATAATTACACCTCCATACTAGGGTACACAGTTGTTCTCNCACTGCACAGATTTTCTAGCTACTGTGGAAAAATCACAGATATTGAATGTTTTCACTGATTGTAGAAATACAGTAGTCATTCACAAGCTTTTTGGTTTAATAGATAATAACCACTATTTTAAAATCTACTAACATGTTCGAAACTTATTTTGAACACGTCTTTCACTAGGGAACACTCTTAAGAAGTTTANTGGAAACNGATATGATCCAAAATTTACAACTTGAAAAAGCGATAAAAAATGTATAGGTTGCCGCATATAATGGTACGGGTAAGCCTCAAGGGCCCGTATTCAGAGTCTCTTGCTCGTCCAAGTCTAAACTCAGTCTAAATTGGTCTTGGTTCAAAGGTTCATCAAGCATGAACCAAAATGTCGTATTCAGAGTCACTTCAGTCCAGGGACTAAGAACGGTCTTCTTTCGTACTCGGTTAGTCCGTAGACGAAGCATTTACAGCGTTGCCAGAAACTCAGATCCGCTGTTTATGGCGTTTTACTGTTATCAGGCCCGGCATTTGAAGAGTTTGGAGGAGCATCTTCTTTTGCAGGTAAGCCCATAATTCATTAATTATTTCTACAATTAGTTTGTTAAATATGCACGTAAAAGTGAGTTCAAATACTACGGGCTACGTTTTGATGCCGTTTTGTGATTTCTGTGTCAAACTGGATGTATTTTGTAGACCTGTTGCTCTTGCACTAGTAGGCCTAGATATCTGTCAATACATATCTGACACAAGACAGAGACAATGAAAGACAGTGGTTTACATATGTTCAGTATTTCATATAGTCTGTTTTCATGTACTTTTGTTTAATTTCATTGAGAAAATGTGGAAATTTAGGCTCCAATTCTACAGTGTGGTGTACGGAGCTGCGTGAACAGTATTAACATCAGTGTGGCTATTTTTTTGTTTAACTGTTAAACAAATTTGTACTTAAAAGTCTGTACAAGCAGCACAGACTTACATTTGAGTTTTATTTTATGAATTGTTTATGAAATTAGGAAATTCTAATCAAATTTGTAAGACCTACTGCACTACAGTTTTATTATAATAAATACATTGAACATTTTAAATTATTCATTTGGTAACCCCCCACCCCTCACAAATTTTGGATTAAAATTTACAAATAAAAATGTGGGAATTGTATGAGTAAATATATTAATATTTAGGATCCCTTTTAGTCTACTAAAAGTATCCTAAATCATTTGCTGCTGCCAGGTACTGTACCAACTCCATTGAAATGCTTGCAAAACTGGTCCAATGTATATAACTANGGTTGCCTGCTTAGTGGTTCACAGGCAAAAGTCTTCCAGGTGCTGGGTCGTTTATCTATCCCCCAGGTCTGAGTATTCCAGACAACACGTCTTCAGAGTCATATGATCCCTGGGGAGTGTATGCCATTCTTGACGTGGTTTTATATATCAACCAGTTGTGCAGTGCTACTGTAGCCAACGCGTAGGTCTACTTGGTGGTTCTGTCTGGTTAAGCTCTCATTGGTGATCGATAAATTTGAAATCTATTCGCCATAATTCTAAATGCATTCTCAACTGTTCTCCTGGCTTCAGATAACCTGTAAAACATAAAAATGTTATAAGCAGCATTTCCTGTGGAAGTATGTAAAATGAAGCTATCACTTTAATGTATTTAAAGGTTTGTGAAGATCTAATTACGAAAGACTGGACCTTTAGGAATGTAATTTTTGTTAAAATACATCAACTGTAAGCCTATTTTATTTTGTGCACCAAATATATCCTACATATAAAAAGTGTATTCAGAGTAATTTCATACTTGTGGATTACATGTTTTACTTGCTGTTTAGCACTAAAATGTTCTCTCATGAAAACAAAATAACTATCCCGATAGTTTAGGTTATTTATGTAATTGTTTTGCTTTTCAATAGAAACGCCTTCCTTTACTTGTAATTCTGTACAATACTCGCAGCTCTGATAAGAAAACTAAGGCATATATGTCATATTAAAAAGAACAATCGCAGCTTAATCTCTTCATGGAGTAAAATGTGTTCTAATGGTCTGAGGTGCACGTTAGTCCACCACTAATTTTCTACAGTTACGGCACCAGCAAATGCAGACTCTCCTATACTTTTGAAATGGAACTGGATGTGTGGAAGTAAATTGTAATTGTATATTCTCCTTTCTGGATAACCCTGCAGATCTGGACCTGAATATGGTTTCATAATATGAAGCCCGAGGGAAAAGAGCCATCAGCCACTATTACATATGAACAAGGTAACCTGGAGCCATCCAAAGGAGATGCTGGAGATATATTCCACTCCATTGCTATTTTTAAGGTGCACTTGGCCCACACCCCACCATCACTCACTCTTTCATTGGTGCCAAAATCCACATATAGGAATTTCATGTCTGCATCTGCTACTGCCATCAAATCAATGGTAAAAGTGTGTTTGCAGTTGCAGAATAATGATCCTGAATTGCCAGGTGGATCGATCAGGGCATGTTTCTATCAACAGAGCCAATAGAGTGGGAAAAATTATATTGACAGCTGTACTGATGTTCAATTTTCTAGACTGAAAATATTATAGTATTATGAAGTTCACAACATTTTAACAAAAATTCATAATACAATTTTTACTTAATTGCTAACAACCAAACTATTTCATAAATTACAGTCATGACGTAGAACATTAATGACATTTACTTTGCCTTGTAAACATATCATACTTTAAAACAGCCTTTTCATAAGCGTTATGCTTTATGTTCTTTAAATTTGTTGAAGCATCAAAAATGGATAGAAGGAATAGTAAAACTATAATCAATACCATCACACTGTAGCAGTGAAGTTTTGGAACTGGAACTCAAGCATAAGGTAACATAAATTTACACATACCACAAACTAGTTAACTTCACGGATCATTTTTGGTCCACAAGAATTGATAATATTGTTTAAATTTCTTCATATTAAAAAGCTAATTTTTAAACCTCTAGTTAAAATGTTTAGTTTATTTACCGAAAGTGTAGATGTTTTTGTGTGTCTGTGACAATGTTATTTTTTGTTAACATTATTTAACCTATATCCTCATAAGTTAACATGCAGTTGAAACTGGTTATCAAATTTTTCCCCAAACGGTCTGAGTTCCAAAAGTAGTAGCTCTAGTTCGAAAATATATATTAATTTCAGCTCACACAAATTGTTTGTCATTGAACGAATACATGTAGGTAAATATAAATTTAAGTTTGATGACCTCAAAAACCACTGATTATTTTTTTCTCTATCATTTGCTTGAATTTTCTTTGGTATGTAAATTCTGCAACACGGTTTTACCTTCACCCAACAATATTTTTACCGTTAAAAGTTAATATTAAAATTATACTTTTGATCAGGGACCTCAAAACTCCTTGAAACAATTATTTTTTTACTCTATCGTGACTTAATTTCATTGTAAATTTGGACACATTGTTTGACGTGGAAGATACGTAAGTTTCAGCGTTGTTTTGATACTCGACAACCCCGAAAGTCCTCGACTTAAATTTTTTTAGCTGTATAACCTCTTTGGAAAGGTGTTAGAAACCAATTGTGATGGACAGACATTTCAAACTTCCATACCTGCCATTCTGCTTCTGGTTTTGGTTGCATCTGTATTGCTTCACACACGTCTGAAAGAAACTGTGAAATGGTGGATTGATGGAATCTGAAGCTGTACACGAGAGAGGAATGTGTCTCACCTGATGAAAAAAAAAGTTACGCCAATTATTTACAAAATGAAACTAGGTCATATTTGATAATGAATACCAAAAATATGGCACAGATTATGTTTTAGTACTTGCCTGTTGCCAGACAGTTCAGTGTAATAGGTAGTCGAACATTAGGTGGTATACATTCACCGAGTCATTGAGCCCAAAACCGGGTCAACGGATTAATATGCCNTACCCGGTGACAAAATGATACTCAGGAGACCCTGTTGACCTCCTCTAATGAGTACAGGTACATTGCGTGTAATCTGATGTTAAACGTGAATCCTGGAACCCTAGAATTCCAATATACCATTTCTGTAACTATAGCTCGAATTAATAATAACGTTTGTAAATTTATCGACGTGGTTCTACTTTTACCAACTTAATTTGACTTGTGCCGGCCACGGCAGCCTAGTGGCTAAGTCACTAGCATTGCACGCTCGTGGTCCCGGGTTAGAATCCCGGTCAAGGCATGGGTGTTTCGCCGTCTGAATAAAAAAGTGTTCATCATCATTTCATAATCATGCCATTGATCATAAGTGAGTGGTTGACCGTCTCGATATAACCTTAATGCGTTGAGTGGACGTTAAACAACACATCATCATCATCATCATCAATTTGACTTGTAAGGAGTACAAATATGTTTAATTTCACGTCAAGCATGAGTTTGGAGACACCTATAATTCCGAGTCAAATATGTGTGGATCTAGCTCAAATTTTAAGTTTCTTGTAAATTTTAAAACATAGTTTGACCTTTAATGAGTTTTGATATGTTAAAGATTAAATCTGATTTTGGGAACTCCNAAACCATGATTCACAATTTTAAAGACTAGATAAAATTTAGATATGTGAATTCACGTGAAAGGAGCAAATGTACTTGAGTTTTGCAATTTCTGTGGACTCAACCATCGCTAAAACCCCGAATACCAATTTTCTCGAAAATCTTCTTAAAGTCCTTGTTGTAAATATACCTACTGTACCTGAATTCACATGAATGGAACATAGGTACGTCAATTCCGCGATTTATCCTGCAAACCCGAAAACTCCGAGTACACGTTTTCAAATCTCAACTACCGGGTGTCTTTCTCGTAAATTTAAGTACTTGAATTCACATGAAAGGGGCAACGGTACCCAAATTTCAATAATGTTTCCGAAAACCCCAGAGTACACATTTTCAACTCTTAACTGTAACAGGAAGTTCTTGTAAATGTTGCTACATTGTTTCACACAAAAGGAATAAAAGTACGTAAATTTCACTATTTTCCTCAGACTCAGGGACCTCGAAAATCCCAAATTAAAACTTTTCAGCTCTTAATTCCTATGATAAGTCCCTGTTGTAAATTTTGCTATTTGGATTCAGATGAAAGTAGTAGAGTTACGTCAATTTTGCTATTATCCTTGGACTCAGCGTCCCTGAAAACTCCAGAGTACAAACTTTCAGCTTTTAATTCCTACCGGAAGTCCCTTTTGTAAGTGTTGCTACGTGGATTCACATGAAAGGAGTGAAGGTATGTAAATTTCGCTATTTTTTCCCCGTGTCAGTAACACTAAATACCTCCCAGTACAAATTTTCAGCACGTAGTTCTTACGGGAAGTCGCTGTTGTAAATTTTGCTACATGGATTCACATGAAAGGAGTAGAGGTATGTAATTTCGCAATTTTTCCTGGAGCCAGCGACCCCAAAAACGCCCGAGTATACACTTTCAACTCTTAATTCCTAATGGAAGTCCCTTTTGTAAAGTTTGCTACATGTATTCTCTGAATACAAAATGGACTGCTTTCGTTTAGTCCACCGTTATTCTTCTGGCAGAAACGACTCTGAATACGGGCCAAGAAGTTTGAAGACAGACCTGACAAGATCTCCATATTTTGACTGTAAGAAATAAAACGTAAAAGCGAAACATCAATAATGTATTAATTATATAAGAACATAATTTTATGTAAATATTTTGCGTACATTTTGTTTATTACTTTGAATGAAGAAGGTCGAAGTGCTTGAAACTGGATACATAATGGTTGTTGTAATATTTTTGCTAATAAATTAATACAACTTTGTGTAAAAGCACTCTTCATTTATTAACAGAGTATTTCTTAAAGTAAAATAGCCACGCAATTAAAAATAATTATTTGTTTCTTTTCACGAGCGTGGTGGTTAAATAAAATAACTGCATTTACATAATGCTCCAACTGCGTTTCATTCAGAACTACTTGGTATTCAGCTTTAACCAAGAAAACCTTCTATAAATTTATCCCAATAAAATAAGGAGTCTGTTGGCCTGAAAGATACAGTCAAAAAGACGCGAACCGTGTATAAGAATTTTAATGTGGGTTTGAATATTTTGCAGGGTATGTCTCATGAAATCGTTGTCTTACTATATTGGAAACTTCGCTTTGGAGAAAAACATTCTCTCTTCTTCCTGACAAAGAAAGCTCTTGAAAGTAAAGATAAAAGCTTGCTGATCTCATATTGAAGATGGTTTATTACGGTAAATAATAAATAAAAAAAATGTGTACATGGAAAAAGGATGATAACTGAACTATACTAAACACGTTTTAAACTAACCTGAAGACATGTTTTTACACTAATTAAATTAGATTAGAAAATGTATTGAAGCTATAATTAATTCGAAAATATCTGATGCTATCTTGAACTACAGTACCATCATCGATTCTGTCACATCCAAACGAAGCGTAGCGCGAAATTTCGTTTCGCTTAAAACGCAAATTTTCGTTCACTTACCAAGCTACGAAAAATTAAATTCGCTATTACGTCTTTCAGGCGAAGCCCGAAAGACGTAATAGCGAATTTAATTTTTCGTAGCTTGGTAAGTGAACGAAAATTTGCGTTTTAAGCGAAACGAAATTTCGCGCTACGCTTCGTTTGGATGTGACAGAATCGATGATGGTACTGTATTCTCGTTTACTGTGTTTTAATTTAGATCAAAAGTGTACCGTTGATGAGGGAAAATATCTAGTTACGCAATCGTACGTTACCATCAATAACTGCACAATCAATTGTTGTTTGTAATAATCCAGTTTTTAACAGCTTGTCATTGCCACATATAAAATTTGCAACTTGATTGTTGCTCTTCACTAATGGGTTCATATTTTTATGATAACTATTAGTTTGTATGAGCCATTACGCATTCTGGTATTGTAACTTGAACTTTTTTACATAGCAATTTGGTTATAAAATAGTGGCATTGTAATCTACTGCGCCAAGAGTATGCAATAAGAATGTGAAATTCTTAGCATCTTTGTCTGTCAATAGAAGCTTTAATTGACTGATCAAACGAAGTTAAATTTTTATTTTAGTTAGAACGCTTAACATTTTATTTTTCAATTTTACAGACTAATAAAAAGTCTAAAGAAACTTTTGTTTAATTTATAATTATGTACACCATCTTAAAAACATACAAACCTTTTAAATTAGCTTGTATGTTTTATACTTTCTACAGACCTAATTGAAAGAGTGTTACAAGCCTCAGTTGTGAGGGAACTAAAGAAAGAAATAATTTTGTCGAGTAAAAGCCAGAGATGAAATAGTTGAGTTTATCTAATATATGGCATCACAGTTATTGTAAACAAATTACTAAGTTAGTAATTAGTTAAAATAATATCTTAAGAGTTGATTAGACAAACTACTAGTAGTAAAAATTATTAGCAATAACAAAATAATTACAGTTTTTAATTAATTTGGTTGCAGTTATTTGGAGCGATACCTAAAATTACATATGTTATAACAGAGCAGTTAAGAGACCGAATCAATTTTTTTTCTAACAGCAAACTATTTCACACATATTATTTAAAGATGGTTTTATAATAATGTATAATTCTTTAAAGGTGTTATAAAGCAGTATTTAAATGTTTAACCTCATTAAGAAACTAATTTGAAGTGTAGAGTAGCAGAAGAATGGATTTTTATATTTATGTAGTGACAGTGAACGTGGTGCAATTAGAGAGAGAGAATATTTGAGTGGAAATATTAATTCTGCAAGAAGTTGCTGCAGTGTCGATTCGGTGGAGGCGGGGAAGAGACTATGCCGTGTCAGCCATGATTAGCAAAGAGCTTTGACGTAATGTACCCGTATATTTGCCGGGAATAAATTAGATTTTCTCTTGTGTTGACGATCGGTGCCTGTACTTTCCTTGATGAAAAGAATGAGTAACGGATGGGGGGAGGAAGAGGCTGTAGCTGGATCCAATTTAGAAGATCTAACCCCCTAACATCAAGCAAATTGATTCTGCACGATCGATTGTTCGAGAAACGCTGATTCAGCACCAGACACAGTTGTCGAATACTCAGCAAACGGCGCAATAGTGAATTACGAGTCGTGCAACATGTGGTTTATTTCAGATGTCAACTGGATAAGCCCTACTGCTGAATCTGTTTAAACACATTTTTGTTTCAATTTTGTATCGAGAGAAGTATAATTTAAAAGCACCACGAATGCATGTATATCTCCATGGAATATAAATAAAATGTTATACTTTGATCGAGTTATTATATACTGAAAATAATAGTTCAAACTAATTTAACAGTCCCACTAACTGCTGGTTCAAAACGTAATGTCTATCATTAACTCAGTCAGCGTGCTTGATCTATTTACTTGTTATGTAATCGAAAATCGATGTGAAAAAGCTCTTGTGTGATTCATGGGAAATTTTGGAGGCTCAGAAATAGCATTTTTCAATTCACCCAATGTTTGTTTGGTGATGTCCATGGCAGGTACAATATCAGGCTATTAAAATGTTTCTTTTTGACACCATGAAACTCCTGACAATAAACGTTGCTTCACATTAAATGTTGTATACTTTACAGAATACTATATGAACGTCATAAANCATTGGAAGTTGTACTTTTCGTAATGTAATAGTATACATTTTCTAAGCAGATCTCGTATAGCTCTTTCTTACCACAAACAGAAAATTAGTAAAGTGTATGGACGGTTGACCAACTTTGTAAGAAGGAATTAAAAAACTTCGGTTAACCTATATTTGAGAAATAATGAGATCTATATTGATTTTTGAGAATATAGTGAACTACATTATATGATTGAATATTACATTCAATCCTCTATCACACAAGCAGAATAAAGAAGCTATACAAGTGTCAAAATACTGTATATGTATCCTCGAAATACTGGCCTGATGTACTGCTAACTTATAAGTTGACAAGAGAAGACTTAAGTGGCGTGCTCATTTTGGCCTGTAACACAGTCAATAAAACAAGCTAGCCGGGCTGAGTTGCACTAAAAAACTTGGCAAAGCCCAAAACGGGTCGGGGTTCAGGAGTGTATCTAATAAACCACCGGTATTCTCACTCGTTAACGTAATTAGTATAACAGCTACTCCTCGCGGAAAAACCACACACATATGCAAGAACTGTAACTAAATACTTTTCGTTTGAAACTGTATGTGTGCACAGTACACTATGTTATTTAAAGAAAACAATTTTCGTTAATTGTAATAGTCCTATTTGCGGTTCTAGTCATTGTTTGCTTCTATAGTTACACAATCAATTGCTGCTTTTAAATCAAGTTCCCGTTGTTTTTACACACACGCACAAAAAAACACTGCATTTAATCTTGCCAAATAGACGTAAAGTCGAGTTAATTATATTGTAGTTTAGCTGAGTGTAGGGTGTTTAAAAATGTGTGTCAATGGCATGTTCAGGCTTTACCGTTCCGTAGTTTCATACAAGATCCTGTCTTTTCCGCTTCCTCCGCAATGAACGCATGTATGTTTTCCATGTCTATTTGAACAAACATTAGTGGTTCTTGGTGGGCTTTATTTATTTGCTTATCAACGTTATCTAATCAGTCATTTGATCAAATAGGCCTAGTGGTGTATTTGGCGATGAAAGGCCTCCAGCGTGTCTTATTATACTACAAGTTGTATGTGACTAGGGTATTACACGAACGGGAAATGTCGATGTAAGAACTGTGCACCTTATTAACGAGTATTCTCGAAAATTAGAGTAACTATTCTGAATCAGTACAGTATTCCCATATGATGCAGAAACTGGTAGTACAATTTTATTTACAAAAGGAAACGTTTCTGTCGCACGAGAACGTAAATATTGACGAGCAAATAATAGTTTAACTAACAAGGAGAGACTACAGTTCATGACTCACCGATTTTGCTGTACATTTTTTTAGGGGTTCTATGGACCAAAAGAACATATACGTGTCCCGGCGTTTTATTGAATGGGCTCCCGTTTTAATTAAAAAAATAAGTAATTATTCCGAGTCGCACATATACGCACATATACTCATTAGTTAACGCTTGCAATAACTGCTCTTGATGGCTCCGTGACAAAACACTTTGCTCTCATCCGGTGGGCCCGGGTTCAATCCCCACTGATTCTTTAATTTTTTTTAATACTTGTTTTCCTGTTTTAATATACATATTATCAGAATATCGTATGCAAATGATTATATGACTTTTATTTTTCAGAAATACAGTAAATCGTGCATTTGAAAGGACTTTCGTTTTATGA
>KZ877491.1:0-10033 GCA_003456935.1 Machilis hrabei
TTGTTTACTTTTCACCATCGCTCTGGGTCTAACCCAGTCGTATGAAATTTTCCACAGTTCACTTTTTCTGTTTATGTATATTCACTATTACAACTTGTCCTCAACCATACCTGCATTTTTCTGCTGCATCTCTGGTGAGGTTCAGAAATCAGTTTCTTTTTCCAATTCTTACATAAAACTTTCTGCCTTGCCTCTGGGAATTCCGCGTCGTGTTTAGCTCCCAAATTGCATTTGCTTCGCACTGCANATTTTTGTTATATTACAACGGCTTAATCTTTCACATGCAATTTACGTATCAGAATAATACTTCTATCACGTACCTGAGGCTTTCTACCATATCTGGCGACAATAATTCCACTTTTTAAACCCTTTTTCGTAATAATCCATTCCGTCAACCACTCGTTATTCTTTTTTTTTTGTTCCCCCGCAACGATCCTTCACCTCCGTTTAACTGGCACTCACGCCACCATCGGCGCTACTTACCACCGCTGACTAACTCCGCTCCACAAAAACTGCGCACCTGTTACACACTGTTATGACATCTCAAGTCTAATGGAGACCCCATCCGCGTCGTAGTGACGCTTCAGGATAACTGAATTTTGCCACTCAGCCGACACATAGCTGGAGGTGGGATCTTTTACATCGAACACTTATCGATGGGACCTGCCTTTAACGTGCCTCCCNGAACACGCCTACGATCATACCTTAGTGTGGAGTGCTTCACAGGCAGACTCGTAGGATAACCCTTTTTACCCAGGGCTAGGAGCCGGCCCCGGGGTTTGAACCCGGGACCTCCCGATCAGGAGGCGAGCACTCTAACCACTAGGCCAACCTGTCGGTTAAAGTGTGAGCGAAATGCACATTGGTTACAAACTCCCTTTTCGCATACTGAATGACGCACCAACCCTTCTGTTGTGCAGTAGTTGCCATTTTCCACACTAGCCGTTAGCAACCTGCAAAAAAAAAACTATAACGGGTACTCTTTGAACATAATAGAAGTTAATAAAGTGCCCCATTTGGTTATGATTTTTTGAAAGTGTAAAGTTCTTTTATGCTCACCCTGTATGCCTGTTAACAACTCGTTTCAATTATATTAAGTTCTATTTTTATGAAAATCAGATTCCTCAAGTTAGAAGTTTTTGGCCATGTCATCATTTTCCAACATCCATCTTCTTTATAAATAAATATTAAAGGATTTAATAAAGGACGACCACAGTGCTAGTTTGCAAATTTATTTTTACTTTTTACAAAATGAATGTTCTGCATCATTGGCACAGCAACTTTTTTGACAAAATATAAAACATTGTTCCACCAATTTATGACATTTTTTATAGAAAATGGATGCAAATATTTTATGTACAAAAATACACATTACTTTTGTATACTCTATATAGACACAGTCACAGCTAAAATTGATCAGGTAAGTCAACAATACCTGATTCTTGTACAAAAATTAAATAGCCTGTGTGTGACTGCAAAACATGTAATTGTGATCAGCTGGTGGAGTCGACTATATTTCAGAAAAACATTCACATTGTTGTTAAAATCAAGTTCTGTCAACAATTTAATTTCTTGTATCGTGACTTAACTGTATTTTATGTTACAAGTAAATACCACTCATTATATAAATAGCTGGCTCTCGCTATTCGATTCGGTACATATAATTTTTTACTTTCACTTTTAAGTTCAACTTCAGTACACATGGTTTACTTTNCTGGCGATGGAACCTACCAAGCTACTACAATCTCACTTTGAAAAAGTTTTCAAATCCATGAAAAATCNCTTTACGTGCTGCCAACACTAAACTTGTACATGTACACAAAAGGGAATACTGTCCAGTCTGGAAAGCAGCAAGTTATTTCTGAACAAATGACTTCTTGAATGAAGCAGATCTTTACTGATAAAACAAAACTAAAGAATTGAAATATATTGTTAGAAGGGAGTGAAAGAGTGGTTGGCTAAACTGCTACACCAAAGATTCTGGGTTGTATTCCTAACCAATACTGCAAAATTTAATGAAGCTTTAAAACGACCCATTTACTTGCAGAGAGGTACATATGTACAATCTACAATGCTTCACCATGTGCAGTCAGAAATGTTTACAATTTCCGGTACATTAATTCCATGGGTCTCTGCAATCGTTACCTATTTGCAAGGTTGTATATAGGTTAGTGCTCAAAACGGTCCAGAACGATCTGCGATGCAGTTCTGTTTCGCCAAGTAATTCAACATGTGCGTTCTTGATCTACTTATTTATTCATAAAATTATGAGCACTTGCACAGGAAATCGTCACCATAATCCCTTGTCAGCAGTGATGCCATTCCCTGGTCTTTACCTATTTGTAATAAATTTGTGCTTATTTTGGACAGGAATATTTATGTTCCTTTGTAACAACAAATAACAAAAGTAACTATCTCTACCCAGTTCATCCATTGTTACTCTTCAAGCACTGTCCTAGGACAAGGCATTTGAGCATGCAACAAACACCAACCACTTTGGTTTAAAATTACAGAAAATACCACTAACATGAACACAAAGTTGATGCTCTGTTTTCGGGAAATACATCGTTCTGAGATAAACGATCTGTCTCATGGTGCTGCCATAGCAACACTGACCTACAATCAGATAAAACTTGAAATGGAACAGTTCATCAACTGACTTCTCTAAGTTAATTTGCTAGCACTACAAAAATTACTCTACTACAAAATTAGTTCAAAGGCACTTTACAGCTGCAAATTATTTGTCACACAAAAAATACCTATATCATATAGGATGGAGTCTGTCCTGTATTCACATTATACCAGATTCTGTCAATAACACCAAGACACAAATCACAAAAAATGCACCAATCACTACACAGCATATACAGATTAAATTTTGTTCACATTCACAACAAAGTGTTTCCCACACGACCTCTTCAACTGTCTCGCAACTACGATAATTCATTCCTGAAAATTCGCAAGTGTCTGTTGATAGGAAAGCTATCACTGACTAATTAGTAATGTACAAGGTAATGCAGGAAAGATACTAATTTGTTTGTTTAGTTAAAACTACTAAAAGATTTTACATCTTTTATTTCAGGTTTTTATTATGCAATCAACCTAAATGGTTTTTGGGATTAGATAGATTTTCAGAATCTAAGTACAGCGTTGTAACGATACCAATAATTGACCAATATTATAATATCAGTGAGTGTTCAGATACTGCAATGTATCTGTGAATATATCGTTAATACAAACAATGAATATTCTAAGAATATTTTTTCTTGCAAACCACCTACATGGATATTNAGCGACATCATGGGACATGCGGAGGACTCCACGTGATTAACAGCTGTTTCTTACAACCAAAGAGGCATGTGGTGGGTGGATACAGAGTCTAGACTGAGTTTTGGAGAGTGATTTCAAAAGTTTGAGACACAAACTCTGCTAAAACCCTTTTTATAGTGTACAACTTGCTCACAGTAATACACGTGAAGTGTAATCAAGTATACTAAACGGTCTGATTAATATCGGTCAAAAAATGCTGATGAAACATGTTCTGTACCATATCCCAGCATTGGTATTGGTGTTTTGTTGATCATTAACACACTCTTTATTATCAACTGGGGGATTGAAATTAAAATGTATGTAGTGCCAAGCACAAATATTAAGGGAATAATAATGTGCTAACACAATTAATAAACATCGTAATTCAGGAAGTGTAACAGCAAAGTATTAAATATTGCCAGACTGATAAAATAAACTGGTGATTATTACTGTTTAACACCCACCCTACTGATGGCCAAGAACGACAATTAACCAGCTTGTATTTTTTATGGAAATACAATAGACGAATGTCATCGAGAAGCACTCAAAACACATTTCTGGGAACTGATCTTAGGAGTACGAGACAGCTCACTGATGAAGGGGACATTGTGAAGCACACAGAACAAACAAGAATAACTTTGCCAGGTTCGAATCTTTCAACAGGACACTTTTGCATGTTATAAATCAGATCCAATTCACAAATGTCCTTGCACCGAAGCAGACAAATAGCCGCATGGACTAAAAGACGATATGCTATCCATAGCTTCGCCTATACAATTAATCTAACGTCTTTCTTTACAGATGCCATTACTTTACGCTTGACTTGATCCGAGGCATTTACAAGCGAGAGGTCCATGCATACACACAATCACATATAATGCGCAAGTAAAACACACACATAAATCATTAATTACGGTATATACATACATTACACTTGGCTACAATCATCATGTTTTTTTCCTTTACAGCTTGAAGTTAGAAACAATAAAAATTCCTGCTACCAAAACATAAGTATTATTGTAATTGATAATAATTCCACTGGCTGACACTCATTAAAACTGTTCACAAAGATGTTCAGTAAGATATATTCTTATTCTTAAATGACTAGGTAATATGCCACACACCTCAAAACATGCAAAATCCTCCAGTTTTATGCTAGTAACACAATGACAATAAAAAGCTCCAATACGCGTCACTTTATTTTCACGTACGGCAAATACAATCTCATGCAAGTAGATTCAGCCTACATTTCCGGACTGTCTACAAGATTTTATTTGCGTTTTTACCAATACATCCTCACTTTTTAAAAATTCACTTAACTGTTTTCACTTCTAAAGAACACCAGTCAATAAGTAAATGTAAATAACGAAAAATGTATCGACATCTCTCTAAACCAAAAAATGAAATGCTACCATTAAAACCTATTGTACAGAAAATACGTTTCACTTAGAGGAAACATGTCACCGTAATTGTTCATTCAAAAATTGTATCTATACTTATTGTAACTTCTCACACGTTCTGGCATATCCGTCAAAATTCAAGTATAATAATTGCATATGAGCTGTCTCTGCTTTATGCAGTTCTTTTCAAGCAGGTTTTATTACAGTTAACCACAACAAAATAAGCAAAATACCTTGATCTGAACATGAAGCTTCACAACCTTACGCTTAAGACTTCTGGAGGGAATGTTTAAACAAATATATTTGGATGTTTTAAACAGGACTAACAGTATATTTGATGACAATATACACCACTGCACATACACAATTTTTTACTCTATGTCTTATCCTCGTACGCAAACACGTGTAAACTGGTAAGTTCAATGTGCCAGAATATAATTCTACCTGTATTTGAAAACTGCATAGCCCTTATCTGTAGTTAGTTTGATACACATTATCAAAAACGGTTCTTGATTCTGTACTGAACAATGTCTACAATTGCTTTTAAAAAATACAATCTATGGCACGAGTAAAAATTACCGTGAGGGCACAAGCACGGCAAAAAGTATAAATACAGACGGATACAAGTTCACTCGAATTTAAATGCCTCTGGACGGACGTGACAAAGCTTGAACGGGATGTGGATGGACCAGTTGAGAGTTCTGTCAATTATAAACTTATAGCCATTTAGAGTATATCAACAAACTTTGTAAAAGTCAGTTACACCAACAGCCAATCTGGTATCAAATAATTTGTGCTTCAAACAAGAGCAATTTCTTAGAAAGTCTGCCAAAATTTAAAAGATAAGTTTCTGCCTGAACAACTGCAATATGGCTTGTTGTCATGAGTTTTTAAAACTTCACTAATGTGCTGTATGTGTAAAATATACAGAACTAGTTGGGCTATTATCTTCCAACATTCCGCCTCATATTCATGTGGCTTCTTCAGGGATGAACAGCTAAAGACTGATAGGAGAAACGGCTGATGATGCTCTTTATATACGCCCTATTAAAACTGAAGCAGACGCAATGATTTTATCCGAATCCCAGTCAATACATGATTTTCTTCCCAACTATGAGTAGCTACAATCGATTGTTAGGTTGTCCCAAGCGTTTGTGTTCAGCAATGCGTACCTTTAAATGACGTTTGGTTTGCCCGACGTATTGTTTATGGCACTAGCTACATGATACAGAATATATCCCGGTACGATCTTCTTCCGGAATGGGATCCTTGGGATGGCATAAGAGATCCTTTATCTTGTTGGAAGTACTGAGAGCCACTCTGATGTCCTATCCTCTCAGTACTTTAGCGATCTTGGAGGACACTCCTGGTACATGTTTTATAGCTGCTGTCCTTGTTCCTGTGTTACACTTTTCCAAATCTTTCGCTTCCTGTTTTCTGACGATTCTGTTGTTGGTGTCCTCCTTGTATCCATGCTCAACAGCTATATGTGTATTTTACAAAAAATACTTTTGCTTTAATTAAAATCACATCCAGTTTGAATTTAAGCCTACTTACAAAAGATAGAAGTTGTTATTGCTGCAGCAGTATTTGGATAAACACTGTAGAAATTACTATTTAATGCCCCATCACATTTCTAGCGATCATAGTGAAATTTAAGATTAATAATCTACGTCTCATCTAAATGAGATGTTTGCTGGTTCTGAGGGATTTTCCAGACCATTAACTCACAGGAACACTGTTTTGATGCTGGTTACTTTGCTTAGACAGTGAATAAAAACAGGCCACCAGAAAAAAAAAAAAATTGTTTACAACACTGTGTCGACCAGTAAAACAGCAGTTGTTGTCCAATGATTAGTGTTCTTGATCTGTAGCCCAAGCACCCAATCTCTCAGTCATTTAGTTTGTTACAATTTATCTTATTTTAATTCATAAACACGTGCCACTATTACGTATTTCTATGGTTAATGAATGATCCACAGACAATGACTAAATTGTATATGGTATAAGCAATCAGATTCCTGCACAGCAAGTAGTGATAGAGCAATGGTTTCATTAGCTAAATTGTCAATTAATGATTTTGCAATACACGTGCAGTAAAACCTTGTTAAACCAAACACCAATGGAACATAAAAAAGAGGGTTTGATTTTACCGATATCGGACACGTTAACCTTTCCTAGCCTTCTGCCCCCCCCCCCCCCCCCCCTTTTCCAACACTTGTTTACTGTACACTCGCAGCCACTCAGACCATTCTTGTTTTGTGTTGTCACAAAATCAAAATTTTACGTAGCCCTAGTGTCAAATGACGACGAAACTTCATAATGTTCGACTTTAAAAACTTAAGATATTTTTTATAATAATAATATTAATCACTTCCAAGACACATTTCTGCAATTATATTTTAATTTCATATGGTAAAGAATACAGTGTTTCACTGAAGACAGAGCAGATAAGTATAGAAAATAGGCACATTTCAAGTCTCCTTTGGTGGATAGTGACTAGTCAGTCTTCTTCTGGAGCACATGATTAAGTTTTGTTTTCTTAGCCATGCAATACATTAACAACACGAATAATATTGTATTTTATGCTTTAAAACCAGTTCAAATTACTGACTGATGAAAGCAACCACTTTTTAAACAAAAGTCTACACTTTTTCTCAGGAACTGAAATCTTTATTACCAAGTCCAGTTTAACAAGGTTTTACTGAACTCTCTCTCAGCTGTAAAAAAAAAGTCACTGCATAAATTCATTAGTGTTGTAAACATTAACACAACCGTACAATACACTGATGCAAAACTGGGAAACAGTGAATTTGCAAGTCCGTGTCGCACTGATGTGGCAATACCAAAAACATTTGTTCTTTAAACAGCATAAAAATTGGTAAAAATTTTCTTGTATGAAAATTAAGAATTACATATAATTGCCGTGGTGTAAATTTTCACAAGATGCAGAGATTATTTAAAAAAATATTTTCTGAATTGTTCAAGCTATAAGTAGATATATAGCAAGCTCATATTTTCTTGGCAAATTAAAAGTTTTTAAGATTTGCTGATGCATCTGTGCATTAGGTTCCAAAGAAATATGTCTGGCTTATAATTGTATACTGAACCACTGCATACATTTTTTAATTATTTAACTAGACACGCTTATTTTTTATACTTTACTTTAAATTATTGGGACAAAAATAGCTTACTGTATATACATCAAATGACACAATATTTACTTAATACATTAACCAAACATCAAGAATATTTTTTCTTTTTTTGCATTTTATTCAGTTTCAGAGCTTCCTGTTCCATTGTTCATGTAAAGGTTCAATTACTGTTTCAATGCTAAGGTTACAGGTTACCTAATTATAAAGAATTTATTTTTGTAGGATGTTGGAATAAGTTTGGNGGAATGTCATGGCATCCGTTGTTCTGTTTAATATCCTAAAAGCCTACAAAAAATGAGTTCTTTAGAATCAACCAATAAACTTAACAGCATAAATAAATAATAATAAAAAAATAATGTCTTGATGTGTGATTAATTTATTAATATATTTTGTTCCACAAAAGAATCTTCATATACAAGTAAGAACTACTGTAAACTTATCTGTAGCATAAAATACCTTGTCAGGTCTAACTTCATCTGCAATTAAGCCCAGTATTTTCACAAATGCACCAATCAACATTTTACAATTCAAACATCGCAAAGTTGGCAACTATTTAGCAATCATACAACACATTAACTATTAGTAATAAAAGTAATGGTGCACCCAAAACTATTTTAATTACATTAATTCACATTAAATATATTCCATTTAGATGAACATACAAATTATTCTGCATGAGTAACACACTCTTTTATCATGTTTCCATTTTCTAATGAATTCCTGTATATTAGAGCTAGAAATATGACAAATTTTACTTTGTTTTTAATGACTTACTACAATTTCAATCAAGTGAACATATAAAGTATATGAAAACGACATCCGATTATATTAAGGAAATGTTCTATAGTCAAAAACAAGTATATGAGTACAGTACAAAAGGCTGTTTAGTCGTGGGTCCTCAATCTATTCTTGAAAATGTTGAACGACATTAGTTTATTCTTGTCACCTTTGATTTTGAATATAGTGTGACCTCTTCTAGATATTTCAGGAAATGATTTACGGCATTTCATAGTTGCGCTTTATCCCAAATTATGATTATTTTTTTATGAATAGCATCTGAAATTTCCGACTTTCATTTCCAGAGAGATTCAAGACTTTCTAATTCCTTTAAGAAAGAGCGTTGGACACATTTCATGGGGCCTTTGGTGATTGTTTTGGGCCCTCAAACACTGGGAAACTTTTTTTAACATACTTTGCATACATTATTTGAGCACAGTCCAGCACTGTGCTTTAAATCATCCATACAAAAACAGTCAATATAACTGAGGGGCACCGATACAATTGTACCTGTGATAACACTGCTACGAAAATGATTTTTTTAAACAAACACACACAAAAATTGAACTGAGATGTGTGTCAACTGGGATTTCCCCCAAATGTGGTCACCCTAGTGCCAGAACTCACAAAGAGAGGACCAGATTGGTATCTCAGCAATTATGTCCAGACTTCCAATGCTTTTAGTGGTTTATTATATGTACAGATGTCTAAATACAGAAATCTGATGTTTTCTTTCCTAGCATTTTAAGTATTTTGGTGGCTGGAAGCAGTTTTTCTTTGGGCTGTGTGTCTCACACACTGACCAACTTCTTTCTTTCTAGCTACATTAATCTGGAACGAGTGACATTACACAAAACCGAACACACTTTTTTTTTTATTATCAAGCCACGTATTTAGAACGACCCATGTCCCGCATGAGCAGGTCTTCATTTATTTAACCAGACACAGTCCAAATCTTGCACCTAAAATTAGGTCCAAGTATGTCTAATAATTAAGTTTTGGTATAGGGTTACAGACAGAATGACATGATCTCCATGCAAGACTTTTTTTTCTTTACATTGCACAAAGGATAGGTTTGGTTTACTCTGAGTATTTTACCCTGTCTTTGTCAGACTTCAGATGTGTGCAACATATAAAAATGTCTTTGAATTACATATGTACCTCACACTCGGTATGTTAAAGATTGGGAAAGTTTGACTTTAGACAAAATCAAACTTAGGATCTGATGAACAGCAGTCCCCACTGTAACTGCTGTTCACCAGGGGTCGCACTGCCGATCGCATTTTTCGCCAAATGCGATTTTTTTATATATGTGGCGAATTTTTTATTCATTTGGCGATTCTTGTGGCGATTTTTTTATTTGCTTGGACAGTCCTATAAGATTCTTAAATT